>MUZC01001054.1:796835-824220 GCA_002072015.1 Radix auricularia
CCCCCCCCCCCTAGTTGAACTGACTGTAATGGGAAGAGTGAGCAAGCCTCTTTAAAAGATTTATGGCAATGCCCTTCTCTGTGATCCAAGTTTCCCTCTGAAACAACAAAGAAAGATGACAGAGGGGAGGAGGGGATATTTTAATTGGAGGGCGGGAAACTTTAAGGGGAGGGTAAGGGAGGGGAGTCTACGCAAAACGTGTTCATTTCAAACTAAAACACGTGTTTATTTTATAACAATACTCGTAATTGCTGTTTTTAAAAATTTCCTGGGCATTATTTTATTTTACTTGCGTCTAACAAAACTTACTCTAAATAAATTAAATTGATGTCAAGTATTTTAAGTTTCACTGAGGTTATTTTTTAAAATTATATTTCATGAAAGCTAGGATATCATTTTAAGGCTATAACGCACAACCTCAAAACCTTAAACAAAAGCTCAAAACTTAAAAAACTCAAAACCTAAAAAAAAACCCTCAAAACCTAAAAAGCTCAAAAGCTCAAAATCTAAAAAGGTCAAAACCTCAAACTTAAAAAGCTCAAAACCTAAAAAGCTCAAAACCTAAAAGCTCAAAACCTAAAAAGCCCAAAACTTAAAAAGCTCATACGTAAAAATATTAATACCTAAAAAGCTGAAACAAAACCTAAAAAGCTAAAAAAAAAACACCTAAAAAGCTCAAAACCTAAAAAGCTAAAAAAATCTTAAAAACCTAAAAAGCTAAAAACCTAAAAGCTCAAAATAAAAAAATCTCAAAACTAGAAAAGCTCAAAACCTAAAATCTCAAACCCAAAAATGCTCAAACCTAAAAAAGTTCAAAACTCTTAAAACCTAAAAAACCATCAAAACCCAAAAAGCTCTAAACTTCCAAACCTAAAAATCTCAAAACCTAAAAAGCTAAAAACTTAAAAACCTAAACCGCTCATGACCTAAAAAAAACCAAACCTCAAAATCTCAAACCTAAAAATCTCAAAACCTAAAAGCTCAAAACCTTAAAAGCCCAAAACCTAAAACGCTCAAAGCCTAAAAAAGCTAAAACATAAAAATCTATTTAAAAAACCATAAAAAGCTCAAAACCTAAATAGCTCAAAAACCTAAAAATCTCAAAACCTTAAAAAAAACTCCAAACCTAAAAACTCAAAGTCTACAAAGCTCAATACCTAAAAAGTTCAAAACCTAAAACGCTCAAAACCTAAAAATTTCAAAACATTAAAAACTCAAACCTGAAAAGCTCAGAGCCTCAAAAGCTTAAAAGCACTTAACATTAAAATCTCAAAACGCCGAAACCTCGAAATTTCAAACGCACAGAGGCTCAAAAAACTTTTAAGAATTCACCCAAGTAGGTCAGTCTATTTTTAGGCATGCTGCGTAAGGTAAAAGATGGTGTTTGAATTGAGTTCGAGGTTGCCAGCGACTTATGAACTAGTTATTAGCTTCATAATTAGTCCCTTAAATAACTCGTATATATATATATGCGTTCTTATCTGAAAATAGCATCCATTTCTTGACTGTCGAATATACTCAAATTAAAACGGTTAAGCGCTCATGTTTTTGACAATATAAGTTTTGAAAACAGTGGCGTAACCCCCCTTCCCCCACTTAAAAAAAAAAAAAAAAAAAAAACAACACAACAATGGCAACACTATTAAGTGTTCACCCATAGTAACCTCTTTAACTTAAGCGGCTCATGGAAAGTTTCCCTCGTGTCATCATTTCCTAGATACGCCGATGCTTAGCAAGGAAGTATTTCACCACAGAGTAGTTGGTGTTTGTAAATTAAAATATATGTTTAAAACAATAGATTTGATATCCTTACACGGTGCTGCAATGGCGTAGGTGACTTACCTCTGAACTGTGCAAGAGTTTGACCCTACTCCAGTGTTGTAATTTTTATAGACCTAGGACCTTAACCCCGGGGCTGCAGCTGATGGGGAGGCAGGGTGTACATTTTATCTTGTTCCCTACAGAAACTAAACCATCTTCAATAACTCCATTATTTTTGTTAAAAGACTTTAATACTCCCGCAACTCTTGTTTTAAGTGCAGATGAAAAAAAAAACAACTTGTTCCTCCCCTATTAGAATATCAATGTTTTTGTAATGTCACACCAGCTCAGGTGTACTTCGGGTCGACCGATTCAAGGATATTGGGTGTATGTGTGGGAGGGGGGGGGAAGAGCTCTATTTCCGATATAACTACCGGTATTTTTTTTAAAATAAAGAAGACAATGTTGTGGGAATAGCGGCGGCATGGGAGGGGTGGAATTAAAAGGGAGATGGGCCAGGATAGAGGGGCCAGGAAAGTCGTGACAGGTTAGGGTGACATAGTATTGGTTTTAGGGTAGGGGTGCGAGATTAGGGGTTCGAGATTAGAGGTGCCAGAGTAGGGGTAACAATTTAAGGGTGTCAGGTAAGCAGATTTGGGATAAATTGAATGTGGGGGGGGGGGGGTAGTAACAACTGTATTCGAGTCGTATTTGTGGATCAGCAATAAACTTTGCCTACCCGGGCGGAGTCATCAAACAAGGTGTTTCCGTTCAACTGCTTCTGGGTAGCGACGTCTATAGTTCGCTTGCCTCACAAGCTGAGGGGCGTTGGATCGAACCCACGTTAAAGCCAATATACAAATTTTGAAAAATGACTTAACGCCCAGAAAGCCCTCCGCTGATCTGGAGAGAGATGGGTGCCGTAGGGTCTACTAAGCCCGATAATGTTCTAATTGAAACATTAGAACCCCTACAATCTCGGAAAAAACAACAACATAATAATAATAATAAAAAAAAAAACTTATTAAAAAAAAGGTAATGGACTAAATAAAACAATTTTAAAAAACAACAACATTACGAACAAGCCCCAGCCAAACTCAACGACAAAACGTCTTGGATTTGAGGGCCCGGGGGCTTTTTTAGGGGCCTAGGGTGCTTGGCCTCTTCGGGGAGGGCCAAATCATTTTCACCGATGGCTCTATATATAATATTTAATGTAAAACAATATTTTTAGACACTCCTTTGGGGGCACCCCTCAAGTGGGGGGCAGTGGGATTTTTAAATATTGACCCCTCCCTCTCCCCTAGCTACGCCACTGTTTATGAATTCCAAAAATGTGCAAGTAATAGGTTGATTAATTGTTAAGAAATAATGTAACCGTTAACATTTTTACCGATTAATCGAGAAATTAATCGTTAATTTCCGCAGCCCTACTATCAAGTCTTAACTTAATCAATTCATCAAGTTGACATAACAGTCTTCAGGGGGAGATAAAAATAATCCCAACTCCATAAGCAAGTGATCTCTGATTTAAATCTCAATAAGAAAACTGGTGGCAATACGCTCTTACAACGTACACTATTTATGTTGAATACAGTCATTCAATATTATGGCTTTAGTTTCTTCAACTGTTTATATAATTCACCCTGCCACCGATTAGTTGAACAACTTTTAACAAGTTTTCTTCTAGTCACCACTGTTGCTCAATGACTTATTCCTGACTAACTTTAAAATCATTTAAATTTAAAGCCTACACAATCAGTTATGTAATTTATTATATATTACAAAATCTTAACGATACACCAAGATCTACCTCCCATACGTTTTTGTGACTCAACATTAAGCCATTACTAACAATTTAGATACGTGATTTAAAAAAAACACAACAAAAACAACTGTTTTTGGAAAAATTAAAAGAATTTGTTAACGAGATACGATATAATCACTGACTTTTTTGTTGCTGTTGTTGAAGTCCGATTTAATAGACAAAGAAAAATGGTCTGAAATTTTTAACTTGTTTCACAACCGAGCCTAGAAATTTAAGACTTGTTATTTTTTCTTTCTTTTTTTCTTTTTTTTTTTCGGTACTATTCATTTTAAGGGAAACCACACATTTATTTCGGGAAGGTGTTTTCTAATAGTTAATTACATATTGAGGCTATCGTATGGTATCCGTCTGCCCCCCTACCCCGTAATTTTATTGGATTTTTGTCATTTTATACTGCGATTTTAATTATGAAACAAAGGAATAGTGTTAAATTATGTGCGCGAGTAGTTTAATCTTGATAAGCCCCGTAGAGGTATAGACACGTGACTGGAGCTCTGTTTACTTACATTTTTTTTAAAAAAAGAGGTCACATGACACATTGTAGTCGCCGTTTGCATTTTCCATCTAAGGAATCGAAATCGAACTTTCTTAAGGCCCCTTTCTTATGGGTACGGTTACATCGATTTATTGACACTCGGCGCTCGTTTGCCTCTGCTGTTAGCGGATGAGATTAAAGTTAAGGCAGTTAAAACACCATCGGTAAGTTAATACTATAAGCTGAAAGAAAATTTAGATTGTTTTATTGGGTTTGTTTTACACCTGCTTCTTTGTGAAATGTTAAAGAAATACAATACTTTTTGAATGATGACCAAGTTTATCGGTATATCTTATCTTATATGTTACAGACGCTCCTTCTGTACAGAAGATTATATATTTGTTAGCTTTGGAATTAGCACCAAGTTTGTCTGAACTTAATACATACTGTCATACTTTTGAAATCATGACAAAGTTACCAAATTTCATATGTAACTTTAGAATAACTACCATGCTTGACTGAATATAATTGGTATTTACGGAATCACCACCCATCTTAACTGAATGTTATTGGTAAATTTTGGATCACTAACAAGCTTTTCTTAGTGTAATTGATAATTTTGGAATAAACATCAAATTTGTCTGGATGTATGTTGATGAGCAGTTTTTTGCAAGGCAATGGGTCACACCCCCCCCCTTTCCCGGCCCACTACGAGAAGCTATATTTTTTTCACCTTTATCCCCATTCTTCCAAACAAAAGTATTTTCTTATCATTACACTTGTTTCGAAATAAGATATGAAAAAGATTTGTTATTTTCTCGTTATTTTGGTGATTCTTTTTTCTGGTGTTTTGTGTGTGTGATAAAGAACAAATATACAGTAAATGATGTTAATTCAATAAACCGATAATGAAAATTTCTGTTTGTTTCAACCGCCCTGAAAATGCTAAATATAAATATAAATACTTTGAACAATGATGTCTGTTTTATTAGATTGCGGCGATCTAAACTATAAAGACTCGTAAGCTTTGCCGTGGTGGCGCCAAAGTGATACTATGTTGATAGCGAGTCACCGTAGCAAAATTCCACACCTCCCTCGGGAGGAACACTTTAGTGGGAGGCGTTTTCGGCCCAGCGCCCTTGACGCCCAGGCGGCCGCTTGTAGCAGCGACCGCTCCGGGGGGGGGGCTTCCCAGCCTTCGCACCCCTTAGGGGGCCAGAGGGCTGGGGGGGGGGTTTCCGGGAAGCCCCATGAAGAGCGCAGGCTCGGGACTGCTGATTTCTTCCACATGTAGGATTAGATTTTTTAACATTAGTTTAAACCTAGCATTTATTTTTATTTTTTTGAAAACCGTTGAAACCTGCTCACTCAAGTATTCCAGTTCCAAAGAGATAAAACACATCCTCGAAAGTTGAAGACAGTTGCGATACTTAACAGTAGAAATTGAACAATTTCAGCACATCGATGATTCCAAGGGTAATAATACAGTTCAACAACGTGATAAGGCTTTCGTGGCTCAACTCCCTTTGTTAAAGCATTTGTAGGGCTTTTTGGGGAATTAAAAGTAGCGTAATATCCGTAACATCAACGAATGTAATAATAATACAGATTGTAATGATGATATAACAGAAAATAGAGTATTGTTCTATGATGCATTGGTGACCTACCGTTACATATTGTAGACTAACAACATTTCGCCCCGCTTCTACACACGTCTATTTTATTCCATTTAAAGTAAACTTGCATGGGAGATTTCTCTACGGTAAAGGCACATGATCATTTCAACACAACTTTACCGGGTGTCTGTGGCTAAAATACTTTTGCATCTTCTAATTTCTTGTAATTGTGGCGAATATGGTTTCTGATTATAATTGTCTTGACTACTTTATCTATTGCACATTTTCTTAAAATGCCATTTTTTTTTCTTCAGAGAAAACCGGGAAAATGTCCCGTTTTTCTACAGTTTTTATGACCTATCTGGTGATCTCTGTCCTTGCCTCACTTTGCCACCAATCAACACATTCTGAGACTGAAAGGAACCGACTTCAATACTCAACACCTGGACACTCAACACCTGGACATTCAGCACCTGGACACTCAACACCTGGACATTCAGCACCTGGACATTCAGCACCTGGACATTCAGCACCTGGACATTCAGCACCTGGACACTCAACACCTGGACACTCAACACCTGGACACTCAACACCTGGATACTCAACACCTGGACACTCAACACCTGGACACTCAACACCTGGATACTCAACACTTGGATACTCAACATCTGGACACTCAACATCTGGACACTCAACACCTGGACTTTCAACACCCGGACACTCAACACATGGACACTCAACACCTGGACACTCAACTGCTGGACATTCAACACCTGGACACTCAACACCTGGACACTCAACTGCTGGACATTCAACACCTGGACACTCAACACCTGGACACTCAACTGCTGGACACTCAACACCTGGACACTCAACATCTGGACACTCAACTGCTGGACATTCAACACCTGGACACTCAACGCCTGAACACTCAACGCCTGAAGTGACAAGTCCTGTACAGAGAAGAGGATCAGCCAAAGAAAAGAACAACGCCCTGCCGACCCTTTCTGTACCGACTTCCACAGATGAGGTAGGAAGATGTGTTTGTGTCGTTTCTTTATTGGTAGTGCAGAGTTAAAACCCTTGGTGAATTTTAACAAACATTAACCCCAATAAGCCTGGATTAATCATTAGGCAAACAAGGCACGTGCCTAGGGCACCAAGAGTTTGGGGGGGGGGGGCACCACAAGTCCTCAAGAAAAATGCGTACATTGTCTCCGTATACCCGCGTTTTGCGAATGTCTCTTTATGAGAGGTGCTCGTTATGAGAGGTTGGACTGTAGTGCAAACGTATGTATTAGGAATTGTTTTTCTTTAATTTCTTCTTTAATTTCTTTGCATAATACTGAACATAAAAGCGGCCAGTGGTGTATCAGAGGCCAGGGCAGAAGGGGGCACCCATGTGGGTTTGTGGCTGGGGCACAGAGATGGCGTAATTCAGCTCTGCCAATATTTAGACTAAAATCCTCAGTAAAGGTTATTGAAATTATGATCGTGCTTTCATTTCATGTTTGACATTTATAGACATTTAAAATTAAAGAACAAATTCAGTAACAATTAGCATTTTGATTAATTAATTTTTACCGTTTTATTGTATTAGTATATGGGGTTCATAAATGAAAGTATGTAATCAAATTTTTCTTCCTAATCTAAAAACCAGGAAATGAGAACATACGCATTTTAGGGTTTGGGATGCAAAATCATTAACTTTTTTAAAAAAATGAATAAATAAATAATTTTTTTTATAAAAAATAATTTTTGTAATGACATATTAGTTTAAAAGATAAGACTACTGAGAATCAAAATTGTTGAAATTTACACAACACGCATATTGTTAGCTCTAAGCGGGGTAACCGAAGAATAATTTCTCAGATAGTGTCATTTCCCTTCTTATTGACCGTTGACTTAAATTTAAAAATAAGAAAATAAATTTTAGTTTGAAATTAATGAAGGTTATTTCTTGAAAAAAGTTATTATTAATAATATGATTATTATTAAAATTATAATTATTATTATTATTATACCTCGTTTTTTAAAAGAAAATCGCTGTTAAACTATTAGAAAAATATATAAAAGTAAAACGCAATAGTCCGACTCACCGAATCTAACAAGGAGTATGATTTATAGAGTTAATTAAAAGCATGCGAGGGGCTTTCTTTTATAAAATAGCCTAATTCAAATTAACTGACTTAACTATTTTTCTTTTTCTTCAAATGTTGATGTTGATGGTTTCTTTTATAACGCTAATTTTCCATACTTGTAGAGAATGCTCAGCGCGCTCTGGTGGTCTTAACTTATATTTTAAAAGTTTTAAATTTTAATTCTTTTTGGGAAGATTGTTGCATAAGTTTTTTTACAGTCGCTTTTTAAAATAGGGCACTCCAAAGGAATATCTATTTGTTCAGCTACTCCAGCAACTTCCAGGGAAAACTTGTTTACATGGACACAGCGCCATTATAGACACATGTGTTAAAGACAGTTAAAAAATGCGGCGCCAATCCATCTATACAGTCATATGCCAGTGAAGAACGACGAACAATAATTCATTATACATTTTAGTTTTTAATATCATTTTAATTGTTACAAGATGTAGATTCTGATAAGTAAGTGAAAATGATTTTAAAACACATGGAACCATCTTATCTATTTATATTCTATTTTTTTATTTTACCTTTGGGGCCGTCCATAAAGTACGTCACGCAATGTTTGACCATTTTAAAAAAAACTCCCCCCTCCCCCAAAAGTACTTTACACATTCGAGCTAATATATTTTTTAAATTATCAAGATAATTAAAATTTGATATATAACACCGTGACGTCACACATGGCCGGACAACCCCTCCCCCATGTCACAAAATGTCACACTTTCTTATACCCCTTCCCCCCTCTGGAGCGTGACGTACTTTATGGACGGCCCCTTTGCTAATCTTTTTATAACAATAAGTTGACATTGTTGAGTAGTTGTAAAACCTAAAGTTAGTATAGATAAGTTATGATTGGGTGGACTTGTATCAAGTGTGTCATACAGAAATATTCAGCAACTAAAAGAAAACTGTTACACTACAAAGTATAAAGCGAAATTAACTTGCACAATCTGTATTAATTTTAAAAAGTAGCTTAATAGTATTTATGTAAAATTTAATATCTGCTGTAAGTAATTATCGGCGTCGACTTTCAGCTAGCGTTTTAATGTAACGATTTATTGTCAAAGAATTTATGTTGTCATGGTGTTCTGGGGCTGTAACGTCCTGAAACTCACGGAGAAGAAGAAAGTACAGAGAAAATAGAAAAAGAGATTAGTTAGTTAGATAGATAGATAGATAGATAGATAGATAGTTAGATAGATAGAGAGATAGATAATAGATAGATATATAGATAGATAGATAGTTAGATAGATAGAGAGATAGATAATAGATAGATAGATAGATAGATAGATAATAGATAGATAGATAGATAGATAGATAGATTGATAGATAGATAGATAGATAGATAGATAGATAGATAGATAGATAGATAGAGAGAGAGACAAAGAATTCTTATTGTTTAGTGTGCACATAATTCACTATGTTTAGAATGTTTTTTCTAAGGTCGTGAAGAAGATTTTTGCTGTATCAAATTTCCCATTCTATGATTTAATGAAACATGTGGAGTCAAAGATGAGTGTTTTATGTTGCCGTGGCATTTTTTGTGTGTGGTTGATTTTTGTTTTTGAAGAAGGCGCAGTAGATACATATGTCAAACAATAAAAGTATGTTTTTCATCATATTTGTTGCCCTGTTCAGTTATTGGGTAATTTTGTTACATAAAAACGCTTTAATCTGTTAAATCTTGTTAACACCGCAATGAAACTTGTCTTAGGTAAGATAATATGATTTAGTGAATTTCTTATCTACTCAGATTATAATTACAAAAAATTAATAGTTTATTTACAAATGGTTTTGATGTAAAAGCCAAGGCCCTTATGAAATAGTTGGGTATGGAAGTTATCAACAACGCTATAGTTTGGTGTGCTACTAATATTTGTCGGCATCCTTCCATCTCGCAAGAAGATGGCATATCCTCATTGGTCTGGGGTGAATTTCCTCGTGTGGCTATGCAGCCATATCCTTGAGTGACAGTCTTTACCACAGTTTTTGTACACGAATTCTGTGCTTCACAATGTTTTGGCATTTCTTCTTGCTCTTCTGTCTGTAGCATCCTCTATTCTTCACTCATCGGCTACTATGGCACCTGCGTGCCATGTAGATCGATCTTTTGCCTTACACTCACAGTCGCTTGTGGGTATTCTGGCTGCTTTTATGTCGCTTTGGCAGACATCTATAAATCGCAGACGTGGGCGACCTGTCTTCCTCTTTCCCGATGCTAGTTATCCAGACAGAAGGTCCTTGTGGATGCGGCCAGAGCTCCATCTTTTTACATGTCCTAGCCCTCTATGGCGTCTTTCACTAAGGATAGAGAACATGCTTTGTATATTGGGTTGAAAAGAGGATTGGGGCGTACGCTCTAAGAATGATTGCTGGGCCAGCAGCTGTTCTGAGTCTTAGAGTGACGATCCTCTCCGTGTCTGATGACTTGGGTTCAATGGAAGGTAGGAGAATGATCTTAACTGCGAAACCTACACTCTGGTGTCTTAGTTCGCCTGTAGGTCTGCCATGCCAGAAGGAGGTGTATTTTGTTTCTTTTAGTGAGCCGCTGTCTGAGAGCCTAGTTTCCTAAAGGCATGCAATGTCAATCTTTAGTCTGTTGAGCTCTCTGTCAATGATTCCTGTTTTCTGCGTGTCGTTTATTGTCATGACGGGATATCACCTGGGGGTCTTCCAAATTTGAGGCGATCGGTAGTTGTCCAGTGAGGCATTTGTAGTCTCTCCCACCGACGGAAGCCGCCCCTGGCGCCTAGCTCTACTTCAATTGAACCGGTAACTGCTGCTTCCCGTGTTTTGTCGACACCTTGTCCTCTCCAGAGTTGATGCACACCTGAGCGGGTATTATGGAGAATTAGCTGCTGACCATACATCTTATCAACCCTCTCAATGTGTAACAAAATAAACGACTTGCGTCGATGCAGCTCGGCGTCTTAACGTCGTAGGAGTGTACATAATGTTTGTGTATATACCACCTGGCGGCTGGGTAGCGAAGTCAATAGTGCGCTCGCCTCACAAGCTGAGGGGCGTGGTATCGAGCCCACGAAAAGCCACTATAAAATGTTGAGAGGGATGCACGCCGACAGTGTCTATTATGCCCGAGAATGCTCTAATCACTCTAATGGAAACATTAGAATCCCCTACGACCTCGAAAAATGAGGTTATGGGACTAAAAAAAAACCCACCTGAAGTTGCTCCATTTCCTGTTTTTTTCTGTCAGGCTTTTACTCCCTTAGCCTCTCCCGGGAAACAGGTGTAGCCGCAAGGCCGGGCGGGGGTGGGTTGAAGTCAGAGTTTCCATCCTCATCTATCCCGAAGTAGATCGAATCCTTGACTGATTTTTTTTATTATCCGTACAACATTCCAGCGAATTTACACTCTGACAGCGTGTTCTATTAATCCAACAGTCGTGTCTCAATTTTGGGGAATGAACTCTCATTGTGGGTCACCACAGTTGGTCAGGTGTCCTTTAGTAGGCAATAAAACATTTCAAACCACTAGGTGAGACATTTACACTTGTCTATCTGTTCGTGTTATAAAATATTCAAAGGGAGAAAAATCCCATTATTTCTTCCGCTTCCTATGCTTAAATTTACTCTTCTTGACAAAGACGCGTTTAACTAATTGTAAAATGAAACGATGACACTTAAAAACAACAACAATAGACATAATACTTTTTTGAGGTGATATAGCAAAATAGTGTGCTGTTCTCAGAGCTATTATTTAGAAAAATTAAGGTGAATAACTTTCAATAATTTAATCAACAAAAACTATTTTTACGCTTGCAAAAATGATGTTTAATTTCGGCTTTAATAAATTCTCATGTTGCATTTAAACATTCATTTATTTACTCTTATAGTTTGTGCTAATAATAACTTTAAATATGTAGAAAGTTTAATTTATTTACCACCTGTCATTAACTTTTTTATTGTTCCATTTCTATCAATTTGTTTTTCCTTATCTAAATGAACTTTGGAAATCCTCTATGGATATGCTATGCCTTACGTGGGTTTAAAATCACACTTAATGATTTTATAATCTCTAAACATTGGTCATAAATTGAAACTTTCTTTTGAAGTTGACTTTTAGTGCGCCTTGATTCTTGTTACATAAAAACATTCATGTAGATGGTAAAGAACGATCCAAAAGTCAATAGTGCACCTGTAATTAAAAAAAATAAACAACCCGTAATATTGTAATAACTAATTTTTTTTAAAACTATAAATCCTTTTATACGAGACAATCCAAAAATATAATTTTTTTTAGTTATGTCTCAAATATGCAAATAATTTATATAGTTAAAAAAAAAAAAGAATTCTACAGTCTGCCTGCTTAGTTTCAGCTTGATTTGATCACAGGAATTTGGTTATGAATATGTTTAACATAGTGCACACCGCGAGAGAGATTAGCAATTGATTGCATTTACATTTGCAGATCCTGAAAATATTTTACAAAAGTATCTTCAATGAAATACGCACCAGACAGCGCAGCAGGAAAGTATATATTAACACGTACCGCGACACTCTTGAACAAAAATTAACATGTTACATAGAAATAAATAAAGATAATATACAAATTAATTAATTTAAATACAGTGTATTCGATAGATCTGAAATTTTAGGACATCATTTTTATCATTGAGACAAGTCTGCCTGCAAAATTTCAGCTCGCTAGCTTACAAGGAAGTGGGTTTAAATAGATCTAAAGTTTCGGCAAGCAGACAACCCAAAGAATACGGATTTAAAAGAAAATTGGTTAATGCGATAGGCTTTACAATTCAAATTAAATTTTAAAAAGAATATCTGTTCTGGAAAAACGTTTTAGTTCTTTAATAACAAAACAATATTTTTATCAAAAATTTTATGGTATATTTATTGACTTTGTTTTTAATGTATGCTCTCTTGCAGTTACAAAAGATATTTTGATTTCGACTACTAAAAGACAATGTAAATATTATAAACACCATTTTGGAAACCTCAAGAATAAAAAAATCTCTAACTGTGGTAAGCGATACTTTACCCTCAACATAAATACCAATTTCCTTTCCAAAACTTCACAATCCTACAAGTGGAAGAAAATTAGCAGTCCCGATCCTGCGTTCTTCATGGAGCTTCTTGGAAAACCCCATCAGCTCTCTGGCCCCCTAGGGGGCTTTCAAACTGAGAGCTCCCCCACACGGAGCGGTTTCTTCTAGAAGCGGCCACCTGGGCGTCCAGGACACTAGGTCAATTACGCCTTCCCTATCAATATCTTCGCTTTAACACAACTATCATAATCTTTACATCAACTACAATTTAGCTTTACTGCAAATAACATAATCGTGAACTCCAATACCATTATCATTACTCCAATTAACCACCCATATCTTAAGCTAACGTTACCTCTTTCATCACCAAAATATATTTATATCATGGGCGTATACAGGGGGCAAGGGTGGCATTTGCCACCACCATAAATTGGAGAAAAATGTCATAAGTTTGTTACAATAAAACTGATTTAAATTCCCCGCAAGTTAATTACATTTAAGACAGTGTACACATATAAAAAGAAGAATTATATCTGTAATTATAACTGATTACATTACTGATTGTTCTAAATAAAATTCTGTCACATCTGGCAAAAATACGCCAGCATTTATATTTATGTGTCTATGTAGTTCCACATAGCAATCGAACATTTTGATTTAGTTATTTTACGCTGATTACTTTTGCGGAAAACACTTTCATTGATTTAATTGTTCGTATTGTATTTCGTATAGCATTGGCATTATTTTAATCGTTGACGACAAGATTAAGTTTCTGTGAACTGCAATGTACAAATGCTGCTTTTGTGTATTTTTTCTAATTTTTGCTTGGATTCTTCCTTCTTTACCTGCCATTTTAGAACAACAGCAATATCCTTAACCAACAAGCTTTGTCATATCTTATCCAAATTCTAATGAATTTTAATAATGCTGTTTGCTAAACCTTCAGCTGTTCTATAGACCATTGGAATATGTCCCAGGAATTCTTCTGTGACCATAATTTTTTCCATTTTGTTCTTTGACAAATCTAACACCATCAACTCAATGCCCGAAATGTCATTTGTCTCGTCGGCAAGTATAGAAAATGCAACTGAATTATTTCCTTCACGAACAATGTCTTCACGCTAGAGGCCAACGAATTTCAATAAATTATAGTGATTTGCATGGTTGCCTAGCAAATGTGGGCAGAACAGCGACTGTCAAAGCAGCGACCATCATAATAGCGATTGCATCATAACAGCGACTTTATCAAAATAGCGACTTTTTTCTTTTGCTTGTGAAAATGTTTAAAAAACTTACTGTACAATGAAGTTTATAAAAATCAAGAAAAGGATGACACGATAAGCCATGTAGGATTTTTGTAGAGAAGGGACAATACAAAATTAAATACAATCAACTGGAGGTGTATTTAAATAAATGTTGGTGTTTTAAAGAGAGTATACACATTTTCGGGACGCATTAAAAATCAATTCAGTAAAAAATTAAAAATATAACTGCTATTACTTCAGTCAAATATATTTTGCAGAAAGCTGGATAGAGATAAGCTAACATAGATGCAATCGATTAATTGAGGGGGGATTGCGGTGGTAGGGGCAGAGGTGGCGTGTGGCTGCTTTTTTAAGCTAGAGACAGTCCGAATACAGGACTTTTTGATCCTCGGATGTTTCGACCCTCGTTTTTACTCCCGTAGAATTGTTTTTTTCCTTCTAATTTTTAAAAATAAAAAATAAAAACAATATATTTTAATATTATTATCTATTAAAATTAAAAAAAAACGGCATGAAACAGTTATTTTCAATGTTTAATTTACCACTAAAAAGTATATACACTGAAAAAAGTTTAGAACCACTGTTAGGTGAAGCGTTGGTGAAGTCGCTATTATGACGGTCGATGTTTTGACGGTCGCTGTTTTGATACAGTTGCTATTTTTGAAGTCTTCATTTTGACGGTCGCTGATTTGATGTAGTCGCTATTTTGAAGTTGCCATTATGATGGTCGCTGTTTTGACAGTCGCTTTTTGAACCCGTGCCGTTGCTGAGATATACTTGGCACTACAAGACACGTTTGACAAATGATTATCAAGAACTTCATCTCCAGATTGCATGAAACTTTAAAAGGTCATAAAAATTACAAGAATTTAATACTTTTTCTACGAAGTACTAAATAATGCATGCCGCAAATAGGATTGTAGAAGTGATTGGACACAGTTTGTTGCGATTTTCTTGAATTTGTCTGCTAAATGATGGGTTAAACTGCGCATATACAGAAACTGCTTTGGCTTTCAATAATGCAACAAAATTGCTTGCAGTTGCATCTTCATGATTGGCTTTGTCTCATGTGATTTGCAGGTGGCTAACTTGATTTTCCTTAAAATCTTTATATATTTTGCATGGTTTGATGACAAATGCCAACTGAATTCCTCGATTTACTTTTTGTAGAAATAACACACAATAATTACAAAAGGCAACTTTTAACATTTGCAAGTATAATCACGTATCAGCTGCAATTTCAACAAATTTCAACGGTCGTGGGTCCAGACATACCTTCCAATATCCAATTTAGAAAATGAATAAGTGTCAGCGACAATCAAATTAGAAACAGTAGCATCAGCTGTGTCTTGATGTTAACTTGTACTGATGTCCTCAATGCCAATGATAAGTCAGATGCTGCAGATGCCCCAAAATCTTCTAATAACGGCATTTCGCAATCCTACGATTGCATTTTTTTTCGTTGTTGTTTTTTTTTCAAGCATGTAAATTATTTTCTATCCATCTTTGGCAATCATGCAGTTTCTACACGTATATTATTTCACAGCAAAATTTATGAGAACTTACGTTTTTGATTTATTAAATTCTTTAATATATGTTATAACTTATCTATTACAGTGCTATTATGTGAGTCTTATTAATTTCTAAGACTTTTTTGCGGCACTTATGTTATACTTAAACTCAAATTTAATGAAAAATTAAACCTGTATAGCATTGACAGTTAGGGGCAGTCCATAATTGACGTCACGTGATTGTGGCCGATTATTAACCCACCCCCTCCCCCTATTCACACTTCGTTACAAAAACTAAGACCCCCCCGACAATATGACGTCAAAAAGCTTTGACACCCCACCTTTAGGTGGTGTTGTCTATTTGAAAATGAGCATGTTTCAAAACACTTTATTGTTATTTTAGTATGTATTTAGTTTAAGGCTACACTCTGATATCGTAACACGCGGTAATCCGTGCAAAACGTAATAAAATAGATAGTACGAAATCAAATATTAAAGTGGAACTTTGGCTTAGAGTAGCGTGTTTTGACGTGACCTCACAATTCTTAAACTCCCCTCCCCCTCGTCACAAAATTTAAAAAATGTGATCCCCCCCCACTCCTCTGGAAAAATTCCTAGCGACGCCCATGATTTATATAATGATAATTTTTTATAATATTTTAATAATAACGATTTTCTTTTGAGACTTTTTGACACAAACTGTATACAAAAATAGATCTACTTATTTTCCACATATAAATCTATTCTAGTAATATACATTTTAACATATTGAAAGGACTGTTTTTATCATCATTGTAATACCTGATAGATTTTCCTTTTCTGCCACACCAGTGTTAGTGGACCTGCTTTCGTTACAGTTGTTGGTCTTTAGGAATTCGTAGAAGTAATGCTCATTTTCTTTAGTGTATGAGCTGTGATCTTGTCATTATGAAAATCATGCAAATATTTTTATAAACATGTTTTTAATAAGATATTAAATAATGAATTTGTTGCCTTAATCACAACGGTAAATATCTTTGCCACTGAGTGTGACTTGGTCATACACTGTATTTAATTAAATAAAAAAAAATATCAGTATAAATTTGCTGTCTATAATTGATGAGATTCCCAATTTATACCACCAAATATGTACCAAGCATCCACGCCAGAATTAAAAAGGACCCGAAGGTGTAATTCGGCCTCCGATGTTGAGTTAACCAGTCTCACAGATGTCTATTTGGTTTGTTTTACAATTCGGATGAAAAAATAAATTTAAAAAAAAGGAATATAAAAACTTTAGTATTATGTATGAGATACTAAGAGATGTTCACTCTGAGACTCTATGGCTGGAATCTTTGATTAGTTTAAGATTTTCAATTCTTATTTGTATATACTATATTTTTAAAAAAAAATTGTGTGTGTGGTAATTTTAAGACCCAAAGTTTAACAAATAATAATTCATATAACAATTAACAAAAGAGATAAGAAAATCATACTAATGAAAACATTATCAAAGAGCAGGCCTGGTGTTGCAAAATAAATCTTGCCACATACAGAGTCTCCCCCAGGAGGATCTGTTTTAAAACAAATCTTCCGGGAGAAAATGTTTTCCTCCCGATTAAAATAAATTTTCCTCTACCCTGTAAATAAATCCGCCCCATCTCACCTTCAATTTGACACAAAGAGATCATTCAAAAATCAAAGGAATAACATATAATTACATTTGTATTATAGCAATATTCACACATGTTTGCTTTAATGCAATTGATGGTTCTAGCGTAGATATAAAGGAATAGGAGGGGTGAGGGCCCCACCACTTGAAACATTTCGGGGGTGTAACATTTTTTTTTAAAATTGCGTAATCACTTGAATATTTTTCAACTGTACAAAATGACCCACTGGAAGTATTTAGGTGTATAAAGTTAGTTTTTTTTTGTTTCATAAAACAAGGATTATGTCTTTCAGGGCGTGGATTTGTGATGTAAATATAAACGGTAAAGTAGCACAAATGTCAGGTGTTCAGGCGGTGAGAAAGTTTCTTACTATCTCTATGTAGCAGCCTACATAGTTCAGCAGACTCAGTTTAAACCTACTGTTGTTGTGGGGGGGGGGGGCAAAGGGGGGTGGAAGCGACCCAATTTGGTAACCACATGGGGAGAAACAATAACTGCGCTACGGCCATGACCTGTTTAATCTTTGACCTGATTATCTAGTGTGTGTTTTTTAAAAATCTATAGTCTAAAGTCTGTGCAGTGTGTAGTGAGACGCAGAGGCGCAACTGGAGGGCGGTGGGTGCTGGTGGTGCTGACCGCATCAGATGACATTATATCAAGGGGTGACACCAAATGTAAACTATGTATTTTCCCGTTATTTGTCAATGGCAGAAACTGAAGCGGCTTATGGGTTTAGAATGAAGCTACAATTGTAATTATACATGCGACCATACATACGTACACACATACCTACATACTTACATATATTCCTACATACATACATACGTATATTCATACACACATACACACACAAATACATACATACATACGTACGTACACACATACATACACATATACATACATAAATACGTACGTACGTATGTAGTATATACAATTATACATACACACATATCTTATATGTTACAGACGCTCCTTTTATACAGAAGATTATTGCGTCCTAGGTCTATCCATGGTTTGTGTTTAGTCATGCATTCTTATTACAGTTTTAAATGATGATAAAGTGTTGGCTTTCCCGGTTTCTTCAGGCAACCCATATCACGCCCTACTTCCGGACGGGAGGAAAGAAAACTTGTAAGTGTTTCTTCTAGCATACGGAAAAAGAAAGGTGTTTTTATCCTTATGTCTATCTGAGGGTTGTATTAAGTTATCTTTGTCTTTGTATTCCTGAATTAGAATTAATTGCTTTATATATAATTACCTAATTACTCTTGGTACTTCTATTTTCTAGTGTTTCAAGGTTTAAAGATTTATCTAAAGGTGTTACTCTTGTCAGTTTTGAATATTCCCCGGTAATGAATCTGACAGCTCTTTTTCGAATTTTTTCTAGTTCTACTTTATCATATGTTTTCTTTGGTGGGTGGGTCCTATACAGAAGATGCATAATGTAGTATAGGTCTCACCAGGATGAAGTAGCATTTTAGTATTAGGGGCCGTCCATAAAGTACGTCACGCTATTTTTTTTACCATTTTAACTATCCCCCTTCCACTGTCACAAATCTTGGGACCCCCACCTAAAGTACATCACAATTTCTTACATATAATGTATTTTATTAACAAAATAATTAAATTTTAACATAAAGCACCGTGACGTCACACATGGCCGGACACCCACCTCCCCCTGTCACAAACTGCCACACCATCTTACGCCCCTCCCTCTGGAGCGTGACGTACTTTATGGATGGCCCTTTATATCTTAATTACACTTGTAAAAGTTTCTTTTTATAATGCTTAAGGGTTTGTTTGATTTTTTAATAACTTCATTGACATGGGGATTCAAAGAGATCTTTTCAATAATTAGACTCACTCTTAAGTATTTTGCATCTTTAGTTTTGGTTAGTTCTTTTCCGTGAATGAAATATTTGAAATTATTTGTTTATTTGTCTTTGTTATTCTTGGCAGTTGACATTTTTCTGGGTGGAAAGACATACTCCAGTTAGTTTCCCATTTTATCAATTAATGTAAAATTTTGCTATCTTGTTCTGACTTAATTGTTTTATAGATTATACAATCATCAGCTAATAATCTAACTTCTATTCCTGTTGAGATGTTGTTGGGTAAGTCATTTATATAAATTAAAAAGAGTAAGTGATCTAGCACAGATCATTGTGGAACTCCTGAGTTAACTTTTATTGGTGCAGATTTATATCCATTAATTATTACAATTTGTCTAAGTGGTAGCGCACTGGACTGTCAAAACGAGTCAAGAACCCGAGTCATGGGTTCGAGCCGCGGTACTGGCTAAGCCTCCCGGGGCATTGTGCTAACCACACGACTCGATCCCTTGCTCTTTAGTGGTCAGTGAAACTTGGGAACGCTACTTCACTTGCTCCATAGGCCGTCATGGTCTAAAAAGGGGTTATATATTATTACAGTTTGCTCCTTACCCAAAAGGAAGACTAGGTTCAAGTGATGTAAGGGATGTGAGTGTCCAAAATTTTAAAGTAAAATAAGGTGGTGAACTTTGTCAAATGCTTTTGATAAGTCTAGTAATATTGTCTCTATTTGATCAACGCTACCCTCAGCCGCCTTAACTAGTGTTTGAAGCTGGCTGGACTCAGGGATACCTTTGGCCCCGTGAACAAATCCCTGCCACATTCAATTTTGCAAGGATTAAATAATTTAAAACGCTCTAACAGGAACTTCTTGCAACTCGGTTTTGTTTTCTTTTACAACAACGTATTGTTGTGCTTTATTAATAGTCTAATTTTGTATGAGGATAACTGATTCCATACACATTTTATAATGTAGTGCCCTTGTTCAGAAAATGTTTGGAATCATGTGTGCCATTTTTTAATTCCATTAGATAATACTTTTGTTCATTATTTTTATTTATGCTACAAAACAATACACATTAAAATTAAGATAATGATGCTTTGGAAGAAAAAACCATGAAAGTAAGCTAACATTGTTTTCCAGTAGTCAATTTACGTGAAAATAAAAATTGAATTAGTTATATGTACCATCACATTAGTGTAATGTTTGTTCACAACTTCAGCCCCTTTGTTTTTTCAGCTAAGTAGCATTATATATCAGATGAATCCAGATTCATTATGGAGTTTGAAGTGTTGGCATTAAAAAACGTTCACGTATTTTTATATAGTTTCTTTATTTTTTTTATTCTTTTTTCTGAATCTTGGCTTTTCTTTTATTAAACGTTATTTTAAAGTTTTTTTTTAAAAAAGATGCTAATTAAAAACTAGTAATTCCCCCCACCCCACCCCCAGCTATGTTCCGCTCAGTAGCGGCTGTCAAAATTGAAGAGTTATCTAAGTTACCACCACATCAATGTAACTTTCTCATGCTATGTAAACCTATTGTCTTTCAGAACAGTAGTATTAGTATCCGAAGAATTTATATCCAATAAGAAGTCTGAAGCTATGTCATAAAAAGCTTTCACATCTGGAAAGTTTCATTGATTTCTTATAGGCAAGCGTTATTCACATAGCTGTGTGAATAATCTAAGCGTTATTCCCACAGCTGTGTGAATATTGCACAAACGTTATTTTAGTGACCTTCCATAAATGACCTCACGCGAATTTGGCCGATTTTTAACTCACCTTGTCACAAAAAACATGGAACCCCTCCAATATGAAGTCATAAATCTTAGTCCCCAGCCCCAATAAAAGTTGTATTTTGTATTTGAAAAAGAGCATGTTTACATTTATTTTTGTTTTTCAATACTTTTTTTTTGACAGTTAAGTATGTAATTAGTTAAGGTTGAAATTTGATATCGTAACGCACGTGAAGCCATCTAAAACTTTATTAAATAAATTGTTTGCAATCTGCTTGACGTCATTTATGGACGGTCGCTTAACTGAAAAGATAAAACTGAACCACTAGTGATCAGATTATACCTGGTCCTGGCTGTCAAAAGATATTTGTTGTTATTAACGCATGCCAAAGGTTAATATATTCAGTTTTGTGTCGTAATAGCCTGTTATGTTAAAATCAATTTGAAAAAAAAAAAAAACCAAAAAAAAACTCGTGGCTTTAAAATGATTTCTTGAAAGGATTTTTAGATCAAGCAAGATTTGTGGGACGCAGTCTTGCAGTACAAAATTAATTTGATTGTAAAGTTGAACGTACCAGTATAGCTACTATTGTAGCAAATTGTGTGACTGTTGATGACTTTTGAAAAAAAAAACAATACAGAAAAGATTTACTGAATTAAATTGCTTTTCTACTCGATGTTACAGAATTGAAGAGAGTTTGATTCTTTTATTCCTTCAGTGTTAAAATACAACTTTTGCTTGTCAGCAAACATTCAATAATATGAAGATGATTGGAAAAAAATTCTGACAGGGAAGAAAAAAAAAAGGAAACATTAATGTAACAAAATATTGTTCTCATGCGAGAACTTTTTTGCAATCCCTGATTCGAAAATTAAAAAAAAAAGGCCTGACTTCAAGGGTCCTCCTCCCCAAGTAACTAAAGATAATTAAGAAAGCGAAAAGACGCAGTCTGAATATATATATATATANAAATTTAAAAAATCTGTGATTATCAGCGTCATTAATATGAAGATAAAATTTAATTTCAATCATGCAAACATGTGATATCTTTCCCCCACGTACTTTACAAAGTAAACTTAATTCGTAATACTACAGACAGAGAAATCAAAACAAAGGAAGCCAGTGAATCATTTCAGAAGCGTAATGGACCTTATGAATGACAAACCCCTTAGGGAGGAAAAAAGCTGATATTGGACGCTTTCATGTTAAAACTTCCCTTTGTGAAATAGTTTCTGATACATATAATTAAAAAATGAGATCAATAATTATCGATTAGAAATATGATCTATAAATTGCATGTGTACATATGTTTGTTATTTCGGGTAAATATTAAGGTACTCACTTGCATAGTCCATCATTGTTATTTCATTGCTGACATGTTTGATTCCAGGAGCATTTACCGGAGTAAAGATATCATTGGGCGGTGTCTCGATCATACGAGCCCTAAATTTGCACAATCTAAAGAGCCAAAAAAGCATCAGCTTAACAGAATGGCGGTATGTTCTTCCATTTAGAAACTTGCAACCATATGAAAGGGTCTGATTGACACAATTATAAGTTGGAATGGTTCTATACTGAAAAAAAAAGAAAGAAATAGTGTTAATTGTCCGGGAAAAAACTTTTGATTAAAATTTCTTTTAACATTATTAAAACAAGTAGTAAATCTCGAATGAGTATTTAAACGCCATTTCTAACAAGGAATTTCCGACTTTTTTTTTTATTCAAGGGAAATCATTATAGATGACAATTACATTAAAAGTCATTTTAAATAATTAATTCTGAAAGTAAACAAAACAATTGCTACCTACAAATTGTTGCTAAAATTACTAAAATTACGGCAGTCGAACGAAAAGAGATTATTCATAAAAATCCTTCTCCAACATTGTTCTAAATATTATTAGCTATCGTTTTGCATTTGTTTCAACACGATAGATGTTATGTTTGTCGAGAAATTGACAAAACATGATAGTCTATAACGTAATATCCCTTAGCGCTACGTCACACCAAGAGTATATCATAATGCGCACCGCTTATTAGTTAAATGATAGATGTTATGGCTGGTGAGAACACGACTAAATACTGATATTTCTTCTTTTTTTCTAGGAAAACCAGTAAACCTCTTCGGTATTTTTTTCCCGTGTACATCCTTGGAACCTCATAACATAATTTCAAAAGACCCCAACCTTTTATCTGGTATGGTTCAGAAAGAATTGCATGATCAAGCTCAGACAGACAGCACAGTCATTTCAAATATAGAAATTAAAATTTACCCCAAATAAAATTGCGTTAAAATTATTATTCTTGTTGGCTTTACTATCAATATAATAGATACGACCCGCGGCATAGCCTGCGCCGCAGACTTGCTCATTGATATAAAAAATGGGGGAAATAAAGGACACAAACAGCATCACGAAGAAATGAGAACAACGCGAGTGAGCGCAATACGCATTGTTGACCTCGAGACATGCGCAATGCGAATGAGCCTCTTGCCCTACACCTTGCATCATCCTTTCTTGGCAAACATATACTGTAACTGGTTGACCTTAGCGAGGGTCAATCGTCATGCTTGCTTGCTAACATCTGTTGAGTTGCTCGTCTTAATGTATATATCCGGCATCCTTCAGTCTCGCGAGACGATGGTGCATCACCGTTGGGTTGGGTTGCATTTCTCGAGAGGCTGTGCAGTCCTATCCTTGAGTGACAGTCTTTGCCACAAATTTTACACACGAGTTCTGTGCTTCCAAATGTTTTGGCCTTTCTCCTAGCTCTTCTGTCTGCAGCCTCCTCCATTCTTCACTCCTCGGCTACTACGACGCCCTCTTTGACAACTGTGCGCCACGTAGATCGGTCTTCTGCCTTACACTCCCAGTCACTTGTATGTATTTTGGCTGCTTTCATGTCCCTTTGACAGACATCTTTAAATCGCAAGCGTGGGCGACCTGTTTTCCTCTTACTTGAAGCAAGTTCACCATATAGGAGGTCCTTCGGGATGCGGCCGGGGCTCATTCTTTTGACATGTCCTAGCCACCTCAGGCGTCTTTCACTAAGAATTGAGAACATGCTTTGGGTATTGGCACGCGTTAGTACCTCACTATTAGGCACTTTTTCTTGCCATTTAATACCAAGGATGCGGCGCAAGCATCTCAAATGGAAGCTGTTAAGCTTACGCTCTCGTGATGTATAAGTGGTCCATGTCTCGCTCCCATATAGTAGTGTACTGATGACACAGGCTCGATAGACGCACAGTTTGGTTTTCTCCGTTAGCTTGGTGTTTTGCCAGACCCGCTTATTTAGTTTAGCCATTGTTGCGGCTGCCTTGCCAATTCTGCTGTTTATTTCTTCTTCAATGGACAGTGTATTGGAGACCTTGGATCCCAAGTAGGTGAAGCTGTCCACAACCTCCAAGTTTTCATTATCGATATTTATGGTAGGAGGAGGTCGAGTGTCTTGGGCCATGATGTTTGTCTTTTTCAAGCTGATTTGCAGACCAAATTCTTTGCAGGCATTGGAGAAGCTTGACACGAGTTGTTGCAAACCAGATTCTGTATGTGCTGTTAGTGCCGCATCATCCGCAAATAGTAGCTCTCGAATTAGGACATCCGTCGTTTTGGTCTTGGCTCGGAGGCGGGCAGTGTTGAAAAGTCCTCCAT
Source organism: Radix auricularia (assembly GCA_002072015.1). NCBI lineage: Eukaryota > Metazoa > Mollusca > Gastropoda > Lymnaeidae > Radix > Radix auricularia. The sequence goes on from MUZC01001054.1 coordinate 821,333, forward strand.
CAGCTCTGGTATGTAACCAGATTCCCTCACTGCTATCCTTGAATGCGTATCGAAGAAGTACAGAGAAGAATATTGCGAAGAGTGTTGGTGCGAGTACACAACCTTGTTTAACTCCGCTGCTGACAGGGAAGGCCTCTGACTTAGCTCCATCGAACTGTACTGTGCCAAGCATATTTTCATGGAACTGTCTGATGATGGCAAGTAGGTGAGGGGGACATCCAATTTTTGCCAGTATTTGGAATAGCCCGTTGCGACTGACTAAGTCGAAGGCTTTTGTAAGGTCCACAAATGCAATGTATAGTGGCATCTGCTGCTCTCTGCATTTTTCCTGGAGCTGTCGTATGGAGAACACCATGTCTATGGTAGACCGACCGGACCGGAAACCACACTGAGATTCTGGATAGACGCGGGATGCTAGGCTTTGTAAACGTTTTAGTATAACGCGGGCAAAGGTCTTTCCTACAATACTAAGGAGTGAAATGCCGCGATAATTATTGCAATCACTCCTATCACCTTTGTTTTTATATAGTGTCACTATATTTGCATCCTTTAGGTCTTGGGGGATGTAGCCCTGTTCCCAGCAGAGGGACAGAATCTCGTGCAATGGTTGGAGTAAAGCTGTCTTGCCACTCTTTAGAACCTCTGGTGGTATTCCATCATTCCCAGGCGCTTTTCCACAAGCTAGACTGTCAATTGCTTTGCTCAGCTCTTCCTGTGTGGGCACGACATCAAGTTCTTCCATGAGTGGCATATCTGGGATGTCATCTAGAGCGGTGCTGGAGACTGTTGTAACTGTTGAATACAATTTCAGATAATGCTCAACCCACCGTTTTAGCTGTGCTGCCTGGTCTTGAATAATTTCTCCACTTTTGGACTTTAGGGGAGCAGCTTTTGACGTCAAGGGGCCCGTTGCCTTTTTGATGTTTTCGTACATGACTTTTGCGTTGCCCATGTATGTAGCTGATTGTATACGGGAACAGAGCTTAAGCCAGTAGGTATTGACACATTTACGTGCAACCTTTTGAGCAAGTGACTTAGCTGTTTTTAAGGCATGCAAATTGTCGGGTGTAGGCTTTTCCTTGTAAGCCATAAGAGCTTTCCTTTTTGCTTCAGTGACGGGTTTCATCTCGTCCCAATGTTCATCAAACCAGTCCGTGTTTTTGTGAGATTTTTTGCCAAAGGCTTGTATTGCTGATGTATAGATTATGTCTCTCAGATGCGTCCATTTGGAGTCAATGGTGACGCATGGGGACATCTTTGAGAGACTTTCCTTCACCTTGTCTTTGAACAGCTGCGCTATCGCAGGGTCTTTCATGCAGGAGGTATTGATGCGTGGACTTCCCTTTTTCTTTGTGTGGTACGAGTTTTTCCTCATTATTCGTACTTTGCTGGCGACAAGGGAATGATCCGTGTCAAGTCGGCACTGTGATAGCTGCGAGTGAGTAGGACGCTAGCTAGTTGTGCACGCCTGGTGATAATGAGGTCCAGCTGGTGCCATTGGTGGGATCGAGGGTGTCTCCAAGATACTTGATGTATATCCTTGCACTTGAAGAAAGTGTTGGTCACACACAAGCCTCGTGAGCTGCACAATTCCAGAAGCCTTTGTCCATTTTCATTTCATTTTCCTCTTACAAATAGTCCAAGGCAGGTGGGTCAGGCTTCGTGGTCACTCCCCACTCTAGCATTGAAATCTCCTAGGAGATAGATTGCCTCGTCTTTGTGGATGCTGGCTATTGCCTGCTCTAACGCTCCATAGAACTGGTCCTTCTCTTCCGGAGTTGAATAGAGTGTTGGGGCATACACACTAAGAATATTTGCTAGGCCCGCAGTTGTTCTGAGTCTTTGAGTGAGGATCCTCTCCGTGCCTGATGACGGGGGTTCAATGGATGGTAGAAGAGTGTTTTTAACAGCGAATCCCACACCATGCTGTCTAGGTTCGGCTTTCGGTCTGCCTTGCCTCTGTAATTGGCCTCTTTGAGTGAACCGTTGTTTGGGAGCCTGGTCTCCTGAAGGCATGCTATGTCAATCTTTAGCCTTTTAAGTTCTCTATCGATTTTTCCTGTCTTCCGTGTCGATTATGGACTGCAGATCATCAGTGATGCCGGGACACATGGTCCTCACGTTCCAGCTTGCGATTCGAAGAGCTGGGGTCTTCTTTTTCTTTTTTGTATTTCTTGGTGCAGGGCTTAGTGGCCCACTTGTTGAGTGGTACTCTAATCTCCACGCACCCAGTGGAGAAGGCAGGCCATGACGGGATAGCACCTATTTGACTGGGGGCTGCCCAGTTTGAGACGGGCGGTAGCTGTCCAGTGAGACATTGGTAGTCTCTCCCACCGTCGGAAGCAGCCCCTGGCGCCTAGCTCTACGTCAATTGAGCTTTGGCTTATAACCGGTAACTGCTGCTTCCCGTGTTTTGTCGACACCTTGCGGCGACGCTGGAGTGTCCTCTCCAGAGGTGATGCAAGCCTGGGCGGGTATTATGGAGAATTAGCTGCTGCCCATACAGCATATCCCCCCTCTCCACGTCAATGGTGTAACCAAGGGAACGACTTGCGTCGATGCAGCTTGGCTGCCATTGGCGTCGCAGGAGCTGCCGGTATGTACATAAGTCTTATGTATAGACCGCCTGTAGGTGCTCCAATTCCTGATTTTCTTTCAGGGTTTACTCCCTTAGCCTTTCCCGCAAGGCAGGTATAGCCGCAAGGCAGCGGAGGATTTGTATTCGGAGTTTCCTTCTCCTAGATGAACTACCAGCCAAGGTTTTAACGAGCATCATCTACCCGTAGGGGTGCCAGAACCGGGGTTTGAACCCGTGACCGATTTTTATTTTTATTTTAGAATTGTTTTTGTACCGCAGCGCACTAACACTTTGACCACCGCGCCCCCCT
>MUZC01001054.1:845561-863064 GCA_002072015.1 Radix auricularia
TAGGTTAAGTACTAGCTACTTGGTAAATTGATGGATCTTAACCAAATTTTGTTTAAAAAAAACTTGATAGCCAATATTAAAATACTATAAGGTCCTGAATTTTTAATGACCATTTCTTCGGAGCTGGGGGTGCCAATAGTCTTTTTTAGGGGGGGGGTGTTAATGTTTAAGAGATTTTGTCAATTCATTATTTAATCAACGACAAATATATCCATTATCATGCAAATTGAAATGAACATCGTTTTTAACTTTACATCTGGGTGTAAATGAACCCCATCATGTCTTTCTTTTCTTTAATTAAGTTTATGCGTTAGGTTTTGTGTAAAAGAATTGATCTTAACCAAAATTTGTTAACAAAATCTTGGTAGCCCATATTAAAATGCTATAGGGCACTAAAATTCTAATGTAATTTACTTTTGGGCTGGGGGCCCCGAATGTCTGTTTTTGGTATATGCTTAAGATATATTCCCCATTCAATTTTTAACAATCTATAGGAATATATATGAATGATGAAACTGAATTAAAATGAACAGCTTTTTGAAATTGACATCTTGCGCAGAATGGGTACAAGGGCCCCTAAATGTCGTTTATTCCTTTATATTACCTTTACACAAATTAGTGTTAGTTAAAGTTTCTAAGAAAATAACGGATCTTGCCAATTTTAGTACATAAAAACATAAGAGTTTATAAATATTTTCTATAAGTAACTGAACTCTTAATGTCCATTCCCTCGGGCAGGCATACCGAAATGTTTTGGTAATGCGCGTTAATAATTAAATTCCCCAATCAATTTTACACGATATAGAGAAACAAAGCTTGAGTACAATGGCAATGAAAAAAATAATAAATCGTCACTTATTTTAGAGCCCGGCCCCTTAATTTCGTTTTTTTTTCTTTATTTTTTTTCAAAGCTGTATATATATATATATCACACTTCCGTGTAGGTTTTTGGCATAGTAGTTTTTAAAACAGATCACGCATTGGATTCTTAAATAGTCATTTTTACTGAGATCGTTTTAAGCTTTATATCTTGTCGTGAATGGGCCCTGGGGCTCTTAATGTCGTTTTTTTTTTGTCTTATAAAAATTCAAGAGTCTATAAATAATTACTCTAGGAAACTGAACTCTTTATGTTCCTTTGGACTTTTTTTCGCACTTCAGTGTAGGTTTCTGGCATAATTGTTTTTAAAACATATCACTAATAGGATTCTTAAATTGTCATTTTTACTGAGATCGTTGCAACGCACGACCGGGTCTGCTAGTTTTAAATAAAAGTTGCACTTAGAAATATTATTACCGACACTTTATTTAATTACGTATACATTTCGTTTTAAACATGCTCATTTTCAAAAAGAAAAAATGTGACTTTAATTTAAAGGGGTGGGGAAGCTTTGTGACGTAAAATTGAAGAAGGCGTATAACGTGACAACGTGAGACGAGGGTGTAAAAATCAGTCAAAATAGCATGATTTCATGTATGGGTGGCCCCTTGAGTCAACCATATGATTAAAAAAAAACAATAATAAATATGAATAAATTATTGTAATTGAAATGAAGTTGAGGTGGGGAAAATTTTTACCATTGCATGCCCTATTTATGTAGGCAGTGATAAAAGAGGCCGCATAAAATGATATACCAATAAATACAAATTTATAAAAATACAAGATACTTTTTTTAGGCAAAAAGAAAGTTAGTGATGCTGCAGGTCCAACCCCCACCGCCCACCAATGAGTAAAAACTTTGTAATATTACTCCCAAAATCATCATTAATTAATATGCTTTTATATTTTATTTATAAATAGATGTCTATATGTTTTTTTAAATAAACACAGAAATAGTTACAGTTTATATTAGTTTGTAAACATTTTTATACATTTACTTATCTAACTTTCGTAGTAGAAAAAATCGTGTTGTATGATATCGCAATTATAAACATTTTAATTATTTGTAATATCTTGTTCTATGGACAATATTGCAAGATTTTGTTAGTATCAAATCATTCATTGTGAAACAAATATATATTTTTTTAATCAGCAACAGTTTGAAGAAGCTCCTTTCATAACTTAACAAACTGTTCACACTTGTTGAAAAAATTCTTAGCAAAATTTTAATGTTAAGTACAGATTTTTCCGATCTACATTGTTGAATCTATTTTAATAGATCAAGGGGGTCTTTTCCCCCGTTTTTTCTATATGATCTCGTATTACTAGTTACTTCTTCAGACGTCAATTTTTTCAAGATGCTTGAAATTTTGGATTATGTCTTTTTCAAAATTATGTATGCCATTGTGGAGTTTATTAACGGAGTAATTTGAATATAATCATGTTCCTTCAAAAAATCTTAACAATTTTCCACAAAAATAGTCGAATTTAAATTAGGGACCGTCTATAAATGACTTCACGCTATTGGGCTTATTTTTGATCACCCCCCCCGTCCAAAATATTACGTCAAATAGCTCCCCCCCCCAAAAAAAAAAAACGTCGTATTTTCTAATTGAAAACAAGTATTTCAAGTATGTTTCAAATATCATTTTTGACTTTTAAATATGTATTTATTGTAAGCCCGCGATCTATTTAATATCGTACTAGGGGTGTACAAGAATTCAAAGTTTTAAAATCCGACCCAGATTCGAACATATTTAAGAAGTGAAATCCAGCAAGATTCCGGATTTTCCGGGGCCATTTGTTGCATAGGTAGCAATTTGTAGTGGCGGGGGCATAATATTTAAGGAATAAAAAATTTTGGACACTAATTTGCCCCCCCCCCCCTCATGTTGAGGCCCACGGGTACTTTCGAATTAGAACCCCCCTCCTCTTCCTGCGCCACTGAATCGAACAATCCTTGAGTGGCAGTCTCTTCTGCAATACACACACGAATGTAGTAGGGCAGTGTTGCCCGGACTTTCTCCTCGCTCTTTTTCCAACTGCTTCTTCCCTAGATTGCTCCTCTGCTCTTAGTGATCCTTCATTAACTATAGCCCCCATGTGGTCATATCCTCAGCCAGGTTTTCTCAGTTTTGTATATCAATGTTGGATACTTTCATGTATCTCCTGCATATGTCAGTGTATCTGAGACATGGCCGACCAACCGACCTTTTCCCTGTTGCCAGCTCGCTGTATAGCACATCTGTGGGTATGCGACCAGTTTGCATTCTCTTGACGTGTCCAAGCCAGCGGAGGAGTCTTTGGCTTAGTATGGCAGGAATGCTGCTCATGCTTGCTTGAGCCAGTACCTCTGTGTTGGGGACTTTCTCTTGCCATTTGATGTCAAGGATGCGGCGCAGGCATCTGAGGTGGAAGCTATTGAGCCTTCTTTCATGCCTGATATCAGTGGTCCATGACTCGCATCCATAGAGGAGCGTGCTCAGTACGCAGGCCTGGTATACCTGCAGCTTAGTCCTTGATGCTAGTTTGGCATTTACACATATGTATATATTAGGGCTGTTATCGATTAAATTTAATTTAATCGTTAACTTTTCAAAAATTACCGATTAATTAATCGATAATTTTGTTAAGCTAAAAATAAAGATTATGACGTCATTAAACTGAAAATTTCTAGGGAAGTAATAACACGCATTTGGTAGTATCATTAAGTTATTTTTAAAACAGTTAGCGCTGAAAAACAGTTAAATAACGTATTAATGTTAAGGCACTTGAATGAAAATTTCAAATTAATTTTATAAATATAAAAGTAATACAGCTGTATAGAAATTGTTTTATGATTAGTAAAAACATAAATATCATCTTTTTATCCCAAGTGGTTCGAAAGCTATGATTTTTTTTCTAAGACCTCATAATCTCTTTTTTTTTTTACTATTTCGTTTTCCTTCATATGTTGTGCCCTTTTATTGCATTTTTTAAAATGCCCATAACCTAAGTATTTAATTTAATTAAATTTAAATCACGTACTATTATTAGAGGATATATTTAAAAAATAAGTAGTTCAATATAATGTCAATGAATTAAAATTTTGTTATTGTTAAATAGTTAAAAACAATGTGTTTTTTGTATATCATTGTCCTTATAAAAAAGGTTATTTTAAAGTATACTCTTTCTGAATTCCCTTAACGGAGAAGTTTGTACGTAAAAAAATAATAATAAAATAAAAACTATTATTAATTATTTATTAATAAATCGAATTTTTAAAAAAACAAAAAAAAAACAAAACAGTTTTCTTTTTTTAATCACTATTTTATCGATTAAAATAATTTTAATCGATAAAATAATTTACCGATTAATCGAAAAATTAATCGGTAATTTCCGCAGCCCTAGTATATATATATGGGCTGTTATCGTTTAATTTAAAATCAATCGTTAACTTTTGAAAGATTACCTAATAGTTAATGGATAACTTCATTAAAGCTAAAAAAAGATATATGACGACATTAAACTTAAAATTTAAGGGGAAGTAACAAAAACAGTCAAATAGATTTTTAAAAATATAAGTAGTTCTATAAAATGTCAATGAATTTACATTTTGTTATTGTTAATTAAGTAAAAACAATGTTTAATTTCTAATATAATTTTCCTTATAAAACAGCTTATTTTAAAGTTTACACTTTAAAAATCTTTTTTTTTTAAATGGAGAAGTTTGTACGTAAAAAAAGCAAACTATTGTTAATTATTAAATTTTAATTATTTAAGTGGGAGGCGTTTTCGGCCCAGCGCCCTGGACGCCCAGGCGGCCGCTTGTAGCAGCGACCGCTCCGGGGGGGCTTCCCAGGCTTCCCAGCCTTCGCACCCCTTAGGGGGCCAGAGGGCTGGGGGGGCTTTCCGGGAAGCCCCATGAAGAGCGCAGGCTCGGGACTGCTGATTTCTTCCACATGTAGGATTAATAAATTAGCCATGGTATTTATGATAGTTTCCTTAATTTTAATCACTATTTTATCGATTAAAATAATTTTGATCGATTATTTTTACGGATTAATCGAGAAATTAATCGATAATTCCGATAATAGTTAATAATTTATTAATAAATTATAAAATTGACCAATTGTTGCAATGCACACTAGATCGCTATTTTATCGATTTAGAAAATTTTAATCGATAAAATTTGTTACCGTGTAATAAATAGATTAATCATTAATTTCCGCAGCCCTAAATAAAACGTTTAAATTTTTTTAAAAAATAGTTTCAAAGGAAGGTGCAGATTTATAATATTATTTTATAGTTTCTGATAGAGCAGTCGAATCTTGTAGAGTGCCGGAAAAGGACCTTTACAATCTACAATAACAACACCGATATTCAATGTACATGCAGGAATCACGTATGACCCGCTCTTAAGCCGACCCCCCCCCCCCACCACACACACACACACAAACAAACTTTCCCCCCTTAACTTTGTCCCAAAATGGTCGGTTTTAGAATGAGTATACACTCGTTAGACTGGTTAACTTCCTGTCATGATTAATTCGTTAACTTCCTGTCATGATTAATTCAAAGAATCAAATTCTTTTTTTTGTGTGTTTTGTTTATGTTTTATAATTTGTTTTAAAAAAATTTTATGAGCTGAGTGAAACCTTGTAGTTTGTCAGAATTTTGACAAATAAAACGAGTGAAGCCATGGAAAACGTCATTATATAAATTGCAAGCAATCAATTACAGTAGTCAAGTGGAAATTTTATTTAAAGATGCGCATTTTGTTGTTGATATGACGTCACATTTCTTTAACCCCCTCCCCATCGTCACACATCGTCACAACTGCTCCCAACTAGCCACGTGACGTCATTTGTGTACGGTCCATTATTTACACATAACTTAATTGGATAGCTAAATAGGCGTAAAATTTATAATATGTAACAGTATTTTAATGAAAAACACTAATTAAGTGTGATACTTAAATGCAATAAAACACAAGAAATTACATTTTCAATAATTTTTTAATAATTTACTTTAAATACTTTTTTTTGAAAACTGAAACATTAATATAAATGTTACTACTTTCAAGCTAAACACAATTTTTGAGCCACCATGCCATGTATACTAGGTATTTGTTAGCGTATCATTCTGCGCGTGTCGAAATTCCACGCAAAAACTGTCTCGGCGATATTAATAGTAGACTATAAATTATTCGGCCCAGCAGTGATGTATTGTGTGTATGTAAGAGCATTCAGTTTTCTTTTAGCAGCGCCATCTGTGACACATACCGCTTAATTTTCTTTAAAAAAATCGATACTTTTTTTAAAAGCGATTTTAAATTTTTGAACGGTTTTGCGTTAGTTATAGAATCTAGCAACCAATAATATGTCATGAAACAAATTTTGAGTGAATCCGTTAACCAAGATTTGAAATTAAGAATTTGTTTGTTTCAACTTGGGTTTCCCCCTTGAAAAGAAAAAGGGTCCTTGTCCGTAATGGCTTTATTTTTCAAATACACACAAATTCCTCCCGTCCGTGTTGCTACGTCATTGAGTCATTGCCATTTAGTAAATATACTCTGAACTGAAAGCCGTGCATTGCTATTAGATTAATTTTTATTTGCTGTAAACTAAAAATATTAGTATATTTCATTTTTTTAATACACAAAGGAATACATAAAACTATATTATATGTTAAACTAAATTTAATTACCAATAAACGTGTTAACTAATTCAGGGAATCGAAGAGTTCAAGAAGTAAGATCCTCTCACGGCTGTCAATTTTAGGCTTTCCTCATCAAAATTTACTAATGTATGTTATTAAACAGTACGATTTTGTATAATATTAACTCACTTTTTTATTCTCTTTCTCTAGGCGCATGTCGCGAGGAATTAAACAAAGATGTCCTCTTCCAAGAAACGTCTGTAGGACACACTATAACAACAGCATGTCCACAAAACTATGAGGGTGACATTAAAAATAATTAGTTTTCACTGCTAATAACATTAACAGTTATTTAATTTATCCTTCATTATACTTATTCACCTAACTTTTTTGTGTAAGGTTACGAGGTAATTTTGGGTATATCAATGAAATTGTATACTGTATATATTGCAAAAAATTGTTTTAATTAAATAACCCTTCAAACAAAGTTTTTGACTATAAATCCCTTATATATGAGACATAACTGAAACTATTGTTTATGTTCAATATAATACGCATAGAAATGTTGAAATGTTTAACCTATTTTTGTATGTATTATCTAACACAGGAGACGTGAAAAGAACCTGTTTAAGTGATAAAACTTGGAGTAGTTTTAATTTTAACCAGTACATAAACAGAAAACTCAAAGTAGTTTTACAGGTTAGTCATCTTTCTCACTGGTTAATTATTATTTATGTTGTTCTATTTGTGAATTTGAAAACTATTTATTCATTGTTGAAATTTTTAATTGTAGAACTTTTAAGACTAATGATAATAGCTGCATATTTAAAAAAACAACACACAAGTAATAAATAATTTAAGAATATATTGCAGTTTTAAGAAGAAATTGATCAAAGAAAAATTTCTTATATTTTGCTTTAGAATAAAACTTTAAAAATAGTTTTTGATACATGACTTTAATTTTTAAAGCATAACCTTAACACAGTCCTTATATATCCAGGGCATCAATGGCGTAGTTTTATATATGTAATTAAGATCAAATTAAACTTACATCAAAAGGGCAATGTTGTCTTATCTTATCTGCTACAGACGCTACTTCTATGCAGAATATTATTGCGTCCTGCGTTTATCCATGGTTTGTGATTAGTCCTGAATTCTTATTTGAGTTTTAAATGTTGATAAAGTGTTGGCTTTCCTGGTTTCTTCAGGCAACCCGTTAAACTACCGGATTCCGGACGCGAAGAACGAAAATGTGTATGTGTTTGTTCTGGTATACGCAATAAGACAGGTTGTTTTTATCCTTATGTCAATATGCTGGTTGTATTAAGTTATCTTTGCGTTGTGTTTATAAATTAAAATTGTTTTACTTAAAGTTACAACATTACTCTTGGTTCTTCTACCCTCTAGTGTTTCAAGGTTTAATGATTTAACTAATGGTGTTATTCTTGTCAGGTTGAATATTCTCCAGTAATGACACTGGCAGCTCTTTTTTTAATTTGTTCTAGTTGTTTTCTTTGGTGGATGGGTTCCATACAGAAAATGTATATTCTAGTTTAGGTCTCACCGAGGTGAGGTAGCAGTTTAGTTTTATATCTTTATTATATTTGTAAAAGTTTCTTTTTAAAAAGCTTAAGGTTTTGTTTGATTTTTTAATAAATTCATTGACATGGGGATTCCATGATAGTTTCTCATTAATTATGACACCTAAGCATTTTACATCTTTAGTTTTGTTTAGTTCTTTTCCATGAATGAAATATTTTGAATTTATTTGAATTTTTCTAAGTTACTCTTAACAGTTGACACTTTTCTGGGTGGAAAGACATACTCTGGTTAGTTAACCATGTTGTCAATTCATCTAAGTATTTTTTGTAAAACTTTGCTACATTGTTCTGATTTAATTGTTTTATAGATTATACAATCATCAGCAAATAATCTAACTTTTGTTCCTGTTGAGATATTGTTGGGTAAGTCATTTATATAAATTAAAAATAGTAAGGGACCTAGGACAGTTCCTTGTGGAGCTCCTGAGTTAACCTTTATAGGTGTATATTTAGATCCATTAGTTATTACAGTTTGCTCCCTGCCCAAAAGGAAGTCTTGGATGTTATTTTCATCCAGTCTTATAAAAACTAAAAACAGTAACACGGCCGTCCTATAACCACGGGAAATGATACAAATTAGTTAGTTAAATATGTTTAGGACTCACAATACAAAGGCCTAATCAAATCTACTTTAAATTGAAAGCCATAGAACTTGAATTCATTTTAACTTTTTTTATATGTTAAAAGCTTTGACATTTCCCTTTAGATATCTGGTAATGCAACCCTAGAAGCTAATGTTGAAGATGGTGCACAACAGTTGTTCGAATTCTTTGGAGAAGGAAATCTAACTTCAGGAGATCTGAAAAGCACTATACTTGCGTTAGCCTCACTCAGCAGAAAGAATATGTCAAAGATTGCGTTTGAGGTAAGTATGCATTTATTTCTCACAAGTAAACAGTAAGAAATATCAATACATTGGAACATTTAGAAACATCTATTTGCAAAGTGACTTACTAGTGTTGATTGCCAAATATGATTAAAAATAAATTTAAAGAAAAAAAGAATCTTTAACTTTCTTTTACCCCTAAAGATTTCTCCGAAATATAAAAAATACCTCAATAAAGAAAAAAAGTTTTAAGTATAGGTTTGTATTTCTTTATTTAGAGGCTAACAATAATAATAATAATAATAATAAAAATCCTATTGCGACTACAGAAATTACAAAGCCTGTTTCTTATGTTTATAAGTATGTTTTTTTCCTGCCTCTATCAGTTTTTTTTAAAGTGGTCAAAAATAAACCCGAACTGTATAAATAAACCTGATGCCATAAGGTCTTGCATTCATCATATACCCAGCAGTCTTTGTTAATGCCTTGCCAGTAGCTGTAGTTAAGATTTTATAGCAGAATATGGACAAGGAAAGGAACGAATTACAACATCCTAATGTACCACAAAAAGATATGTTTAACATATTCCTTTTAGTTGACACATTATGCAAATAAACCAGGTTTAAGGAATGATATGAACAAAGTTATGATTTGACAATTGGATGTTTGTAACTGATCGTTTGTTAACCTAGTGCAGGGGTCTCCAAACTTTTCTTCAAAAAGTCCGCATTAACTGTCAAACAGCAGTTTAGGGACCCACTAATAACCCCCAACTACTAATTTTGTGGTTAACTACACATTAAAAATAATATCGTTTTTGATGATTAAAATGTCTCCACGGGCCAGATTAGAGGGCCTCTCGGGCCGCATCTGGCCCACGGGCGGAGAATTGGAGACCCCTGATCTAATGCATGACTACAAGTATTTACACCACCATTATAAAGTCAGACTTCTTTAAATCGAACTTCCTTAGGTTAAAAACCTCTCTATATCGAATTAATTGTTAAGTCCTGGTCAATTTCTCGCCTATTTCGTCATTTTCAATGAATCAAAAAATATGTTAAGTCAGTTTTTTTTTAAATTTCCTTTTAAGGTCTGACTTTATTAAGAACATAAGCTATAAGGGGCCGTCAATAAATTAAGTAACGGTTCAGAGGGGGGAGGGGGTGTATGAAAATGTGACAGTTGGTGACAGGGGAAATGGGGCATCAGGCCATAAGTGACTACATGGTGTTTTATATTAAATTTAATTATTTTGTTAATAAAAAATATTTTTGTTCAAAAATGTGACGTTTTTGGAGGGGGGGGGTAAAAGATTTGTAACGGTTTGTGACCGGGGGTGGGGAGAGTTAAAAATTGTCAAAAATAGCGTGACATACTTTATGGATGGCCCCTAAGCTTACATGGAGTACACACAAGAAACTTTATCTTTCCAACAGCAATGTCTAAATTTTTTGCAAAAGGACCTTAGTTTTATTATTAAAAATATTATTGGGGGCCGAAGTAAAATTATCAACAAAAAAGACATTGTAAAGACCGATTAATAGGCTTTATCAATTATTTGATTAGTTTTTGTTTGTAAGTTGTAAAAGGGACTTTATGTAGTCGAGAAAAGGACATAACTATTGCAATTTTCATGTATTTATAAAAAAAAAAAAAGGAATAAAAACTCCAATGAGTTTAAATGCAATTTCCAACAAAGAATTTCAGATTTTTTAAATTCAAGGTAAATCATTCTAGATTATTTTAAAAAGTTATTTTAAATCAATAATTTTGAAAGTTAACAAAAAATGATATAAAATCCCCTCACTGTACATCACATCAAGAATGTGTCAATATAATGCGCACCGTGCACCAATCTAATTTCGTTCTGTAGACAATGGGAAAACCCCATTAACAATCATTTTAGATTAGATTAAAATCCATTTCAATTTAATAATTATAAATAAATTGCTCCAAAATTTACAAGAGTCGAAGGAAAAGAGATTTTTCAAAAATTCCATATCCAACATTGTTTTAAATATTTTTAGACTAGCTGTCATTTGGCGTTTGTTTCAACCCAATAGCTGTTAAGGTTCGCGAGAAATTGACAAAATATTAATATTTTTCGGGTTTTTTTATTTTCTAAGAAATCCAGTTAACCTATTCAATCTTTTGTTGTCTCTTACTCATTCTTGGGACCTTCTTAACATATTTGCAATAGATCCGAACGCTCTATCTGGTATCTTTCAGGAGGAGTTGCTTGTGCAAGCACAAACAGACAGAACAGATATTTTCCCCAAGGGGCATAACTATGGATTTGGGGGCTGGCCTCTTCTGGGGGCCCCATCAGATTGACAGATGGCATAATATTTAAAATTTAATGTAAAAAAATCTTTTTCGACACTTCTTTGGGATCCCCCTCAAGTGGGTGCTCCTGTGGATTTTCAAATTTGGAACCCCTTCCCCTCCTCTGGCTAAGCCACTGCATTCTACTGTTTGTTTGAATTAAATCTATTACTTCAATTTTCTGGTTTTCCACTTCAATATAGTAACATCAAGCTTGTTTGATTCATATGCAAAATGTCAGAAATAGATTCGATTTTAGTTGAATAATAGTTATCCCTTGGCCGATGATTAGTTGGTAAAATTAACCCAATAAATCTAAAAAGGTAGTTTTTATATTAGTTGAACTTCGTCATATTAAAAAAAATTAGATCTTGGACTTGGATTACGCAGATTAACCAGTTCTTAAATAATGCTACTTTTTAAACTAGCTCAGTAACACTTAAAAGACAATTCTTTATAAAATGCTTGCCCCTTTCGGAGTTTTGTTTCTAATCTCATTCATTTGCAAAAATATTGTTTGTTATGAACTAGCTGTATTTGACAAATTATTAATTTGGGATTTAACTTTTGAAATTCATTAAATCCGTTGAATGACAAAAACAATTTAATCATTTGATGTCTTATGCTACAAAATAAATGACAATAAAAGCAAAGTTAATATTCTTTAGAAACAGAAATTGACACAAACAATTTCATGNACATTTCAAAAAAGAATTTGTGTTACATTGAATATCGATCATATGCCATTAACCTCTTTGACAAAAAATAATTTTAGTATGTATAAATTCTTTTAGTATTAAGTATTTCAAGTATTTCAATTACATATTAAGAATAAAATGAAAATGTATGTTAAACCCACAACATTATTTTTTAAAATTTTTTTTTTTAAAATTTAAAAATTATTTTTAAAGAGTTTTTATTTAATATTTTTTAAAAATAAAAAATGTAGAATCTCTTGACCACTATTCACCAAATTCTGAAAATGAGGGATGACTTACGGCATGATTTAGATCAAGAGGGAGCAGCCATTTTTTTAGGGATCTTCAAAATAATTGATACATTAACATCAACTGTAATAAATCTAAAGAAAAGTGATTTTATCTCCATCAACCTTCCCGAATTCAGTAAGTTCTTTGTTAACCTATAAATAATAATAATAATTTTAAAAAAGAAGTTATGACAAAACTTCAGTATTTATTATAGATGTTAATGTGTAAAAGTGTCGAGCTCATGAATTTCTTCAGTAATTAAATAATGATATTTTTCTGCTTTCAATGGCTTAGATGCCTAAAGCAATCTGATCATATGCTAATCTACTTTAACTGATATGTTTGTAAGTGAAACGCATTTACAGCTTTAATAACAGCTTTTAATGAAAACAAATAAGTTTTAAGAGTAGTAACAAATTTTGACTTCTTCAGGAGTCAAAATGCCTTTAAGGAATGGCCAATGTGACATTTCTGTTAACATATTCAGTTATTTTTGCATTAGTAAATAATTAGTGTTTCTTAGAAAATTTCATATACAGAGACAAACACACAACCCAAAACACCTACACACTAAGACACCATATAAAAAATCTATTAAAACTGTGATTTTTTAATAAATATACTTTTTGTACTAAGTGTTACAGATATGACATCATTTCTTATGCCAGTGATTTTTCGTGTTTTTTTCTCCTTTAACTTAAAAATAGCACTTGTTAATATTTAAATCATAATTATAGATGTAATTTAAAAATTATTGTTAAATAATTTCTTTTTTGACAAAAGTCACAAAGATTGAAAAGAGAAGAGGCTCAGAGGAAACTATCTTTCATGCTGAACATGTCCAAATTGAAATCAAGTTAGAACAGCCTACAACATCGGGTACTTCTATAGTAACAATTTTGTATCTGAATAAAAAATTTAAAGGTTTATTTATCTGATCATATATACATTTATATGGATGTTATTAGTTGTTTTTTAAGGCACAGTATTTAGCTCTTACCTGTAATAATGTCTTAGTAAACAAATGCAAACTTTATTGAATTTTGTAAATATATGGCTTTACTTTTTATATGTGACATAATACATGACTAGGCACAAACCATGAATAAGCGTAGGCTGCAATAATTTTAACTTTTAAAGAATCACTTTAATTTGTATCATAGAAAAAATGAAAAAGGTGACGGTATAGATAAAAAGTTAACAAAGTTTTTGGCTTCGTCCTCATTATTATTTCTGTGAATGTTTCCAAATAGATATGATGCAAATTTAACCCTTAAGAATTAAACTATCTGGTAAATATACCATTTCTGAATTTAATGTTTTCATACTATTGCACTGAATCAGTCAAATCATAGGTTTCTATATTAAAGAGTTCATTAACTCAAATTAAAAAAAAAATAATAATAATTTCTACTTATCAAAGCAATGAAATACAATGGCTGTGCTCTATTTATACGTTTTAAAATGGCAATCATGTTTAATTTATGATGTTTCTTATATTTACAATTGTCTCCTTGTCTTTGAATCTCTCTCTCTCTCTATCTCCCCCCTTTCTCTCTCTCTCTCTCTCGCTCTCTCTCTCTCTCTATATATATATATATATATATATATATTTGTACCACACACACACACACAAACGCACACACATACACATAACAATTTTATGCAATTATTTGTCTTTACCTTCACATTGACAGACTACCTTGTTGGATTCACCATATTCAAAAATCTAACGAATTTGAAAAGGTAAGTTATTGATTCTGTTGTGAATACATTACACTGCTGTCTCCTCTTGTATGGTCCTGTAAAGGGAAACAACACATAAAAATAAAAATATGCAAACAAACTAAAATTCTTAACATTATTCTATTTTTAATCTTGCAACTCCACAAGCACGCCACATCTGTAGTGAACTGTTTTATGTTATCTTATCTTATCCTGTTACAGGCGCTCCTTCTATAAAGAAGTTATTACATCTACGCTTATCTATGCTTTGTGTTTAGTCCTGCATTCTTATTAGAGTTTTAAATGATGTTAAAGTGTTGGCTTTCCTGGTTCCTTCAGGCAACCAATGCCATGCTCTAATTGCGGGAGGGAGGAAAGAAAACTTGTATGTGTTTTTTCTTGCATACGGAATAAGAAAGATGGTTTTATTCTTATGTCTATCTGAGAGTTGTATTAAGTTATCCCTGTGTTGTATTTCTAAATTAGAATTGATTGCTTTATGTGTAGTTACTACTTTACTCTTAGTTCTTCTATCCTCTAGCATTTCAAGGTGTAATGATTTAACTAATGGTGTTACTCTTGTCAGTTTTGAATATTCCCCAGTAATGAATCTGGCAGCTCTTTTTTGAATTTGTTCTAGTTTATCAATATTTTCTTTAGTGCATGGATCCCATACAGAAGATGCATATTATATTCTAGTATAGGCCTCACCAAGGTGAAGTAGCATTTTGGTTTTATTTATTTATTACATTTGTAAAAGTTACTAAGGATTTGTTTATTTTTTTAATAGTTTTTTAAAAATAACTTTATTGACATGGGGAATCCAAGATAGTTTCTCATTTATTATGACTCCTAAGTATTTTCGCATCTTTAGTTTGGGTTAGTTCTGTTCCATGAATGAAATATTTTGAAATTATTTGTTTCTTTTTCTTTGTTACTCTTAGTAGTTGATACTTCTGGCTGAAAAGGCATACTCCAGTTAGTTTCCCATTTTATTAATTCATCTCAGTCTTTTTGTAAAATTTTGCTATCTTGTTCTGATTTAATTTTCTATAGATTATGCAATCATCAGCAAATAATCTAACTTAAGTTCCTGTTGAGATATTGTTGGGTAAATCATTTATATAAATTACAAAGAGTAAGGACCTAGCACAGTTCCTTGTGGAACTCCTGAGTTAACCTTTATGAGTGCAAATTGATATCAATTAATTATTACAGTTTGCTCCCTACCCAAAACGAAGTCTTAGATCCAATGATGTAAGGGACCTGAGATTCCAAATTAGTTAAGTTTTCAAGTAAACTAAGATGGTAAACTTTGTCAAATGCTTTTGAGAAGTCTAGTAATATTGTATCTATTTGATCATTATTATCTAAGTGTTTTGATAGTTCATATACTAGATGTCTAATTGTGTTCACGTGATCTGTTTTTTTTCTAAAGCCGTGTTGATGTGGGCATAGGGCATTATATTTGTCAATGTGTTCAACTACTGTACTATATATATATATATTTTTTTTTTCTTTAGTTTTGTTGTAGTTCATCCCAGAGAATTCAGTTTTTCCCTAAATGTCATCTACTGTCACCAAAGACGATGAACAAGTTGTACAGTCCGTTCAATAAAAATGTTCATCCACTCAATTGATTAAGCTGTCATGTACGTCAGAAGATGACAACCCACATATGATTTCCTTTACCACATTCTTATTTAGATTCAGGTATAGAAACATAAAACCCAGTACCACATTAAAATGTGGAAAACTTACAAGGGAAATTTACTTTCATTTTACTAGTCTCGAAGACAATGTACCTGGACTACCTTACCTGTTACAGAAGCTCTTTCTATACAGAAGATTATTACAACTATGTTCTCTTTAATTCCTTCCTTGTATGTGACTGAGCATTGAATTTTTTACTGCTATAGTTACTATCATCAGAAGTAACAACTTTTAGCCTGAAAGTCTCAAATGAAGGATGAGGAGCTCTAAAAAATGTTTTTACAAATAGTGATCAGATCTTTATCGGGGCTTAGAAAAAGAAAATGAAGTTTTGTTGATTACAGCTTATATAATAGCAATTATCACCGATTAAGAATATGTATGTTCTTTAACTTGGTTACATGTTAAGGTCTAATAAAAGAAAGCTGTATAGACTAGTAGAGATTTAATTTGGCAAGCTGTCCTATTATAATACTACTTATAACTATAAGACTATAAGCAATAGCAATTTAATGCTACCTAGAATTCTTCTGTCTTGTGAAAATCTGTTTTCAGTGAAGAATTTTTTGGGATCAGTTTGATGTTAAATATAACCCAAAGATCGACAACAAAATTTCTCTTATAAATATACACACACACTGACAGACAGACACACACACACGTATAGCTTATATAATATATAATTTAATAT
Organism: Radix auricularia; assembly: GCA_002072015.1. NCBI lineage: Eukaryota > Metazoa > Mollusca > Gastropoda > Lymnaeidae > Radix > Radix auricularia. The sequence goes on from MUZC01001054.1 coordinate 861,954, forward strand.
AATTAAAATTTGTTATCAAATTTTTCAAATAATAAGTACAATGTAATTTAAAATAACACCCATGCTCGGTACTTTAATGTCAATGTCAATAGCAATATATTTTACTTTATATTTATTGAGGAAAGATAAGCCATTAAATAATTATTTTTAAAAATCTTTACAGACTAACTAAAGATCAAGTGGGCTCAAAAATGGTTTCAATTTCTGGAACAAGCCCAATAAAATCGGCAAAAATTTATTTCTTTTATGAAGAGGTATGCACAAATGTATTTCTATTATGAAGAGGTATGCACAAATTTATTTCTATTATGAAGAGGTATGCACAAATTTATTTCTATTATGAAAAGGTATGCACAAATTTATTTCTTTTATGAAGAGGTATGCAAAAATGCAATGCATTTAGTTTGCTTTACTACTTACATTACTATCTATCAAACAATCTTTTCTTTTCAATAGGTCATTCATTTTTCTGCTCATTTTATTTCCTTAATTTATGATAAAGTCGAGCTTGATATTAAATCTACAAAAGTAATTGCTATATTTTTGTTATTAATTTTAAGGAAAAATATCAGCACATTCACATATTGAAAACATGAACTTACTTTAGGATCAATTTAAGGAACCATATTTATTTCTATTTTTTAAAAAAATAAAGTTAAAATAATTGTAAAAAGAAAATACAGTTATCTAATTTATATTTAAATGATAGACTGGCATGTTAAAGTCTGAATTAGGTGTTATTTCTGCTGCTTCAAATATTTCAACATGTTCTTTGCATGCAATTTTCTATTGCGCCATGTTTCATAAAACAACATATACAACATTTGATTTCTTAAATTTCAATTTTAATTTGTATCCATTTTTCAAACAAACTTTTTGGAACACTAAAGACTAGGGCTGTCAATTTTTTGAAAAATGCTGCCCGGGTACCCGTCCAAATTTCGAACGGGTACCCGGGTTACCCGTTCAAAACATCGCATAATTTTCACCGCCATACAGCTATATTATGCAACCTAGCCACCTTCCATGCCCCTTATTTCTCAGTGACCACACGGCCGACGTCTCAAAGTGACGTCACGTGATTTTGGCTGATTTATACCCCCTCCCCCCC
>MUZC01001055.1:0-42844 GCA_002072015.1 Radix auricularia
ACACACACACACACAGACATATTTTCATTTTTATATATATAGATTAGATTAGTTATATTTCATTGGTTAAAGAGTTCGACATTAAACACAGCTCATCAACTGATTCATCGTACGACATCTACACAAGGATAAGACATATTTATGATTACAGGTGAATAAACCCAATTTTCCAAATTTTTATAACAAAATTGGTTTGTTTGTTTTTGAAACATAAACATTTTGAAAATATTTATTTAAAAAATGTACACATACAAATTGTGTAATGAAAACAATAAATATAAGCCTTATTATTTAACAAAAAGTCTATGTTATCTTATAGTTTACCAAAGACAATGTTTGCACCTCCCAACAGTGAGAGTTATATTTTGGCTTACAATTGTCAAACTGCAGCAAGGTCTAGGATCAGATTGTAACGAACTTGAAGTATTTTCAACACTCAAGTGGTATCCTAACACTGTATGAAGGGGTCATGACCGGTGATAGGCATGGGCAATGGAGTGTGGGGGGTGTCAGGTAGCACTGGTGAGGAACAGCGGGGAAGGGGAACATTGAGAAAACGTAGTAATACAAGCTTTTATTTAATAAGAGCAATAATGTCCGTTCCGACGTCGTTTCGGTGGCATGTTGTCTAGGAGTAACAGTAGTGAATAGCAGTAGTGACACACTTCAAATGGGAACACAGCACTGAATGATGCAAAAAATACTGCACCAAAAAGAATTCCTTTTGAACGTCCACGTAATTTGTTTCAATAAGTAAATGAGATTTAATTTCTCTCCGCTAGAGATTGGCTCTGTGGGAGTTTGAAGGCCCAATCGCTATTGATGACCCTAACCCTAACCCTTTATTATAAAGGATTTGGTGTATATAAACTGAAATACTACTCAACAATACGTGCAGTACGTGCCTACGTAATACAACTAGCTATATATATATTTTTCTAAAATTGTTTAAGGTTTAATAAATTGATTTTTTAGGTAAATTACATTTGAGACAAACGTAAAGGTCTGGTGGCCACGTCTTGCGCGTGGTGTCCTGTGTGTGGTGGTTTGTGTGTAGTTGCCTGTGTGTGGTGTCCTGTGTGTGGTGGTTTGTGTGTAGTCGCCTGTGTGTGGTGTCCTGTGTGTGGTGGTTTGTATGTAGTCACCTGTGTGTGGTGTCCTGTGTGTGGTGGTTTGTGTGTAGTCGCCTGTGTGTGGTGTCCTGTGTGTGGTGGTTTGTGTGTAGTCACCTGTGTGTGGTGTCCTGTGTGTGGTGGTTTGTGTGTAGTCACCTGTGTGTGGTGTCCTAAGTGTGTGGTGGTTTGTGTGTAGTCGCCTGGGTGTAGTTGCCTGTGTGTGGTGGCCTGTGTGTGGTTTCCTGTGTGTGGTGTCCTGTTTGTTTCAATCTAGAAGGTCAGCCCCCGATCCCATGTTTCTTTGACCAAGAAGATTAGAAGTCTCACCTCCAACGTGTGGCGCCAGGCCTGGTGTTACATTCAATTTGAGGGAAGACACTGAAAACAAGCCAAACTTGCTGCCCAGGCAGACCCTACGGTCATACGGTCGGTCATTTGATCGGAGTAAGATATTACGTAAAGAAGATGGGGTGGGGTATGGAGGGGGGACGGGTACAAGCCTCGCTTGTTGGTCACATTTTGAGTCGGGGTCATCTTTGAAGAAAAATGCAACTACCTTACCTTTGTTCACTTGTCTGAAGATACTCTCATTTGAGCACACACACACACATATACACAAAGAAATAGAATGGCTCAATTGAGTATTTAACAATCAATTAAAGTTTACCGCTCTTTAAAAATTATCTTAACATAGTACTGGTTTATGTATATTATCTTAACACATGACATCTTTTATGTGTATTAACTGAAATATACATTTTATTTCATTTAAATTTTTTAAAAATAAAAATTATAAAGTGTTAGTAAATCTTAGACTGACTTACAGGTTTCAGCTGCAAATCATCACAAGTATAATATGATAAAAGAGAAGCTGACTTCGCTACAAAAGTTCACAAAACAGAAGAGGTAAACGCTAGGAATGCCCATATCTCTATGCCGTGTCGACTCTGTGGATATTTGCGCCCACTTTGGCGTCCAATTTGCTAATTTGGCTGGTATCGACGACTCCTGGTAAAAATCTTCCTCCAATTTTCTCACCCTGTACTGCAGACGATTCAATATTTATCCAGGAAATCACAATCGTCATCAAATAGACTTTGGAGATTTAGGCTCCAGGACTCTCGAAGGTGTTGGTAGGGGGGGTGGGGGTGACATTAGTCCACTATGATCTCCTAGAGACGACTTCATTAGGTACAGGAGCTCTGCAGAAATAATTGATGTTTACATGGTGAAATCTGGTGGTTGGTATATAGATTAGGGATGAGAGTTGAGTCTTGGTATGTTGATTAGGGATGAGAGCTGAGTCTTGGTATATGGATTAGGGATGAGAGTTGAGTCTTGGTATGTTGATTAGGGATGAGAGCTGAGTCTTGGTATATTGATTAGGGATGAGAGCTGAGTCTTGGTATATTGATTAGGGATGAGAGCTGAGTCTTGGTATATTGATTAGGGATGAAAGCATAGTCTTGGTATATTGATTAGGGATGAGAGCATAGTCTTGGTATATTGATTAGGGATGAGAGTTGAGTCTTGGTATATTGATTAGGGATGAGAGCATAGTCTAGGTATATTGATTAGGGATGAGAGCTGAGTCTTGGTATATTGATTAGGGATGAGAGCATTGTCTTGGTATATTGATTAGGGAGGAAAGCATAGTCTTGGTATATTGATTAGGGGTGAGAGCATAGTCTTGGTATATTGATTAGGGATGAGAGCATAGTCTTGGTATATTGATTAGAGATGAGAGCTGAGTCTTGGTATATTGATTAGGGATGAGAGCATAGTCTTGATATATTGATTAGGGATGAGAGCTGAGTCTTGGTATATTGATTAGGGATGAGAGCATAGTCTTGGTATATTGATTAGGGATGAGAGCTGAGTCTTGGTATATTGATTAGGGATGAGAGCATAGTCTTGATATATTGATTAGGGATGAGAGCTGAGTCTTGGTATATTGATTAGGGATGAGAGCATAGTCTTGGTATATTGATTAGGGATGAGAGCTGAGTCTTGGTATATTGATTAGGGATGAGAGCTGAGTCTCCTTCTAAGACCGTATTTTATATCATTAGTGCCGAAGCACATTATTTTAAAATTTGAAGAATGACAAATGTCCAAGTAAATAAAAAATGAAATCAATTTAAAGCTCTTTAAATTTATCTTAACAATTTACGGCTTTGTGTGTATTATCTTAAGATATTACTTCTGTTATGTGTATTAACTTAAATATTCATTTTATTTCATTTTAATTTATAAAAGAAATTATTTATTTATCTTATCTTAGATATACAGACGCTCCTTCTATGCAGAAGATAATTGCGTCCACAGACCATGAGAGATGATCTGTAGGCAAGTGATGCAGCGGTTACAGGCCACGGCTATAGGGGTTCCACGCATTACCCCAGCCGCCTAACTATTGTCTAGTTAGGTACCCATTCAGAGCTGGGTGACTCGGGGACTCCTCAGGCCCCGGGAACAAGCCCTCGCCTTCGCGTGGATTTGAACTCGTAACCATCGGTACGACAGTCGAGCGCGCTACCACTCGACCACCGCGAGTGTTAGTAAATCTTAAAGTAGCCAAAAGCATTATGAGGTGAAGATAGTTGGCATAACTGAGACTAGAAAGCACAAGCCTCATGGAATAGTTATTAAATAATATTGACATTTTAAATAGTTAGCTATCACACTCTAGAGAAAAAATACGTTATCTATTCCTTCTATCTTGTATAGAATAACTCTTTTTTTTTTTGTGACGGCATTTTATATAGATTATATATCTTATTTCAAAATTTGCTTCCACAACTTTATGTAAGAGATTTTTTTATGTCATATTCCAGGAAATAGGCTACGAAATATACATACAATGAGGGGAAAATGCAGTGTTTTTTTTTTAAAATAGACTCCGTAAAAGCTTCGTATTTTCTAAAAAAATATTTTATGGTAGGTTAAAAATAATGTTTTTAAAAATGGCAAGACTACTTAAAAACGTGCATTTTTATTGCATTTCATATAAGAATTTATTATAACAAAATATTAGATCGATTTACAATAAACATTTGCATTAAAGGGAATTTAAATAAAATATTAAAATATTAAGTGCGTTAAACTACAATTTTTAAAGTGCGAATTCTCATTCATTTTGCTCATGGATGTTAAATTATTCTATTTCAACGAAACCAAACAAATGTTTTTGAAAAGATGTAGAAGAAAATAAGTATATTTTTTGGGGGGAGGAGGGGGGGAAATGCGTCGTAATTGTGAACAAACTTAGTCCAATCTCAATCAACGGATGGATATTTCGGATGAAATTCCTTCTTGTTTTTAAATACATTTTGCAAACTACTCTGGTTGTCAGGAAATTACCAAGGATTATTTCCGTTGTTAACGACGTTTTAATGGTGCCCAATGAAACTTGTTGAACCAGGGCTCTTGGATACAGCTGAAGTTCATGACGTCATCTCCTGGATGGGGAGAGGTTTGCGCGTGTGTATAAGGTGGGGGGGGGGAGAGGGCTTCACAAACATTGATTCCGACTTTCTGATCTCCCTGTTCACGTCATCGTCATTGTTAACTTGTAAAATCTTCTTGTTCTCAATGATTCCATTGCTTAGCTTTAGGATCTACCTGTGCTAAAATAATTTGATTACTTAGTTTTAGGATTTTTTTCTGCTCAAACGGATCGATTCACAGAGTGCATTCTAAATTTGTGAAAATGCGTTGGTCTTTTAGCGCTGTCAAGATTTTAACAAAACATTTCCGCACACTATCCCCGATAGAAATCGAAAATGCTAACGTTTATTTTTTAAAAAAATTACAATGATAGCAACCTTCCATACCCCTCCCCTAGTTGCTCTACTGCTCTAATGTATAGTCTTCCACTAAAGCTGACTTATCCGCCCCAAACGAGAGAATTTAGAGACATCACGCACGTTTCCTTGAGACAATCGCTTAGCCTCCCTTGTATTGCCACCCGCCAGAGCAGTGTTTCTCAATATGTGTGTCGTAACACATTAATGTGTCGTGAGCAGTGCTCGATTTACCGCCGGGGATATCCCCGGCACTGTGAGGCTCCTTCCCCGGCTCTGCTTTAACTTCTACCATCCCAGCCGGGGATGGCATTTATCCCCGTCTTTCCAGAAAAAATTATTATCCCCGGCACTGGTTTTTTCCTAAATCGAGCACTGGTCGTGAGAGATTTTCAGGTGTGTCGCGAGATTAAGTAAAAATATTTGAAATTGTTATGGGTCTGAGCTCTAAAGTTATTATGAATTTTTTTTTTAAAAAGCAACAAAAAAATGTTTTTTAAATAAATCAAAAACGAAATCAGTAATTCCGTGTATTTCGCGTGTTGCAGGACGTTAGATTCGGTTGGCGTCTGTGTACACCATTCTCTTTTTTCCTTCTTTCTAGCGTCTTCGTCCACTGCATGATTCATAGAGAAAGTCTCGTTTCTAAATCATTGCCAAAAGATTTGCATTCCACCATGACCCAGGTTGTTCAAGTAGTGAACTTCATAAAGTCTGGACTCTTTGCACTACTTTTTGAAGCAATGGACTCCGATTACAAGTACCTACTTTATTATACAGAAGTTTGCTGGCTTTCAAGAGGAAAGGGTTGATTTCTTTGCTTGAAACTGAAATCAAAATTTGAATTCCAACTACTTGACGAAATCTAGTGGTTGAAGGTTCAGTTTCTTTCCAATTTATTCGATAAACTGAATTCACTAAACTTGAGTCCTCAAGGAAAATCTGAGAACATATTTGCATCTTCATCGAAATTGAAGTCATTTAATGGGAAATTGTAATTGTGGAAAATTAAAATATTGAAAGGAATATTTGACTGCTTTCCAACTGTTAACAAATTTCAAGAAGAAAATAGTTTTAAAAATATTGAAATTTTGAACACTTTCAGTCAACTTCAATCGTCTCTTCAGCATAATTTTCCATCACCGGACATTGACGAAATGGCTTGGGTGATCAATCCGTTTGCAGTTGTTAAAGAAGTCAATTTGAAAACCAATAGGAGGATCAGCTGATCGAATTAGTACATAACAAATTCTATCAAACAACGTCTCAAACACTACTTTAGAAGAATTCTGGCTTGCAATCATGAAAATCTGTCCTATAGTCAGTTAGAAATCAGTTAAAACTGTGTTGCCATTTTATCTTCTTGGTTCTGTGAATTGGGCTTTCCGGCATTAACTCAAATTAAGTCCATGAAACGAGAGAGAATCCTTACAAGTGATGATGAGTTGCGCGCTTGCTTGTCAACTTTGGAGCCCCGATGGAATCTGATGTGTTCCCTTAAGCAGGCACATCCCTCACACTGATACATCACAGTAATATACATTACAGTAATATGTAATTTAAAAAAAAAAACTTTTTAATACAATAAGTTTAAATTATTTTGTTTGTCGCGGAAATTCTCGAATATTTTTAGGGTGTCGTTACCCAAAAAATTTGAGAAACACTGCACTAGAGTGATCTATGAGGTGAACCGATGCAACTCAGCAATGGTGTCTCTTCAAAGTCAGTTTGATATTATTATTATTATTATTATTATTATTATTATTATTATTTGAGCAATTTATTTTGCTCGTGATATCATTTCTTTAAAAAGCCTTTAGAATTTACTCGCTTTCACCGAAAACTATCGACTTATTTCAAATGATGTTTGCTGATGCTATGAAACTTTATGCATTTCCGTTGCATAAAAAAAATATTTTTTTAAAAAAAAAGTAACAATTAAATTTAAAGAAAAACATATTAGCGATCGGCCTACAAGAGGTCAGTCTCGGTAAAATGACTCATTTAGACCTAGGCAAGTTTACACTGATGCTGATTCCAATGTGACTTTGATTGGACATCTGCAGAATTTTGCCCAATTTGAAAACAGTGATAAAAAAATGCTATCTTAACTTTTAGTTTTCCCTTAATTCAATCAGATGATCATCTTTGTCAAGAGCAGCCAACTCTGTAGGGTATTTGTTCAGCTGTTGGCAGAGACAAAATGTCCCAGCTATTGCATTCATAGGGCAATGACGCGGCAGGTAAGATCGTCAAGCTAACAATCTTTCTTGGACTTCCAAAAACAAAAAATTATTATCGCCAACTGATATTTTTGGCAGAGGAATGGATACAGAGAGAATACGCATCGCCTTTAACTATGCGATGCTTTAAAATTCGAATACATATCTACATAAACCTACAAGAGCTGGGCGATTTCGGAATAAAAGGTTCTGACAATAAATTTTGTATCTAATTAAAACGATGCAAAGATTTTGAATGAAGTTCGAAAGAGTTTTCAAGGTGAAAAGACAAAACGGCCTCGGTCAGAAAGGGCCCTGGCTAAAATGACCCCAGCCGAAGTGTTTGCAATTTTTACATAAAATTTACATTTTTAACCTTTGTTCAATTTTTTCAACTTCTATTAAGTGGTTAAATTTTAAAATTATTTATTGTGATGTTACGATATTAATTCTTCTCAACACACAATTTTGACTTGCTTCCAAACGGATTAACTGTTATGACATTGTTTCTTGTAATGGTATTATTAGTATTGTTGCTTGTGATGGTATTATTATTAATGTTGCTTGTAATGGTTCCGTCTCGCGAGACGGAAGGATGCCGGTAATGCCGGTAATGTAATGGTATTATTGTTGTTGCTTGTCAACTCAATCACATTGAAACGGAGTGTAGAAATGCTAATATAATATCTAAGTGTATTTGTATTACATAAACATCTATCAGTCCAGGGCCGATTTGTCTGGGGCCGTTTTGACCGTTTTGTTCACGCGGAGGACAGATTCCAAGTTGTGGAATGTAGAAAAAGTCAGAATTTTAAAGATTATAAGTAGACGATCTCTACCTGGACCACAACCTTCATTGGAGTATTGAATGAGAGATCCTCTAGGGTCTATATTCTGCGAAAATATGCTTCCAGGAGTCTGAAGATTCAAATACTTGGCACTATGATGTGGAGGCAGATATCAAGAAACGTGGCAAATATCCCTGGAGAATGCTGGAGAGACTGACCCAGGATAGAGATGTCTGGAGAGACTGGGCCAGGATAGAGATGTCTGGAGAGTCTGGCCCCGGATAGAGATGTCTGGGGAGACTTGGCCATGATAGAGATTTCTGGAGAGACTTGACCTGGATAGAGATGTCTGGAGAGACTTGCCCAGGATAGAGATGTCAGGAGAGACTGGCTCAGGATAGAGATGTCTGGAGAGACGTGCCCAGGATAGAGATGTCAGGAGAGACTGGCTCAGGATAGAGATGTCTGGAGAGACTTGGCCCGGATAGACATGTCTGGAGAGACTAGCCTAGGATAGAGATGTCTGGACAGACTGGCCCAGGATAGAGATGTCTGGAGAGACTAGCCTAGGAAAGAGATGTCTGAAGAGACTTGGCCCGGATAGAGATGTCTGGAGAGACTTGCCCAGGATAGAGATGTCAGGACAGACTGGCTCAGGATAGAGATGTCTGGAGAGACTTGGCCCGGATAGAGATGTCTGGAGAAACTTGCCCAGGATAGAGATGTCAGGAGAGACTGGCTCAGGATAGAGATGTCTGAAAATTATTGGCCCGGATAGAGATGTCTGGAGAGACTGGGCCATGATAGTGATGTCTGGAGAGACTGGGGCCTGATAGTGATGTCCGTTGGGCTCTTGTAGGAGACGTCCTTGGAAGGAACGTAGACGTCCACGACGATATAGCAGTCGAAGAAGATATGGAGCAGTGGTGATCAATTAGACGATTCTCCTCATTGGACTGTTCAGACTCTATCCATTGGACTGTCCAGTATCTATATATTGAAATTAATTATAAGACTTTGGTCAGTCTTAACTTATTGTCATTATTTAATTTCCGAAACTTTTGTTTTCTCTGAAAAATAACCCCTTCACCCACCCCTTAATAAAACACAAATATACTCGCATTGTTTCGTTCTGATAAAGCCCTTGTTACTTATACAGTAGTGACGACGGAGTAAATATGTGTTGTGATCATTGGCCATGAGTCGACAATGAGAATTAATATTATTTAGACATAGTCTGCTGGAAAATATACCCCGCTTTTCGTGTCCACTCCGTAGCATTGTTGGACTAAAAAAGACAATTGGGCTGGGAATTTGAAATTTACATTAACAAATATGTGTTTTAATGTATAAAAAGTTGCATCGACCGGGAATCGAACCCGGGTCACCCGCGTGGCAGGCGAGTATTCTACCACTAGACCACCGATGCTACACAAACTTGAGATATTCATTAGTTAAATATTACAGTAGCTATATTTTAACTTCTATTGATTGATTATGGGGATCAATATTTTGACATGTATAAATGTATGATTAATTAATTGCCGTTGCTTGAAACAAAACAAATTCAAGGTGTGCCCTGGTATATTATTGTTACTTATAAATTTTTACAAAGCCTTAGACTTGTAATGCATTCCTAGAAAAAAAGTTACGTATCCTATCTTTGAATGTCATGGGCTTGAGTTTGAGTCACGAGTCAAAATGTTGACTGTTGACTTTGTCTTTTAAAAATAATATTTTAATTCACTACCCATAATCATGCCATGGGCCATGGGCCATTTCAACTAAAGGCCTGACACTGACACATGCAACAAAATCAAATCATTTATTACTGCTGACATAAATATTGCATGCAATGATAAACATGTTTCCCACATTTACTTCATTTCATTTACAACTCATTTATTCAGGCTTTCTAATTTATAAAAACCACCATGTAATCGAATTAGTTGCCATCAATAAATGACGAAAAATAGCTGACTTTTTCACCCATCGGCCCATCGTCACAAAAACTTAAGACACCTTCTTTAATATGACGTCACAAAGTCTGACAAAGTATGACCCCCTCACCTTGTAATTTTGTAATTCCTATTTAAAAATGAAATGAACATGCTACAAATAAAAAATTTGTCATTTAAATTTAAGTATGTTTTTAGTTTAAGGCGGCCTTCTAATAACTTAACGCGCGTTTTACATAAACTTCATTAAATAAAGTGTCTAGTATTACTAGTAATAAAAAAATTTTGGTGGAAATTTATTCTAAGTTCAGCGTTTTGACGTGACGTCAGATTTCTTAAAACACATCCCACTTGTCACACATCGTCATAAATGTATGACTCCATCCCCCACCCCCACCACAGGTGCGTGACGTTATGTACGGCCCCTAAAAAAGGGCGGCAAATTGGAGACTGTCCAGGACATAAAAAGTTCTATCCACGTCACTGTCAATATGTTGATCACCATAATCAATCAACAGAAGTTAAAATCTAATTACTACTATCTTTACAAAATGAATGACTAATTTACGTGTAGCATCGGTGGTCTAGTGGTAGAATACTCGCCTGCCACGCGGGTGACCCGGGTTCGATTCCCGGTCGATGCAACTCTTTTTTTCTTTTTCAAACATAAAAATACAGAGTAAATTTTATACGTTCAAGACCCAATTGTCTTTTGAAAGTCCGACATTGTTAGGCAGTGGACACGTAAAGCGGAATTAATTTTCTTCTTTCTATTTCTAAATATGGATAACTAGCCTCCCCGCGTCGTAGCATACGCCGCTAATGATTTAGTGACCGGTGAGGACTGCCTGAAAAACTTATCTTATATGTTACAGACGCTCCTTCTGTACAGAAGATTATTGCGTCCTACGTATTTCTATGGTTTGTGTTTAGTCCTGTATTCTTACTAGAGTCTTAAATGATGATAAGGTGTTGGCTTTCCTAGGTTCTTCAGGTATTCTTTCCACGCCCGAATACCGGACGGAAAGAAAGAAAACTTGTATGTGTTTGTTCTTGCATATGGAATAAGAAAGGTGTTTTTATCTTTATGTCTATCTGAGGGCTGTATTAATTTATTTTTGTGTTGTATTTCTATATTAGAATTAATTGCCTTATAGATCTATATAATTACTAATTTACTCTTGGTTCTTCTATCCTCTAGTGTTTCAATGTTTAATGATTTAACTAATAGCGTTACTCTTGTCAGTTTTGAATATTCTCCAGTAGTGAATCTGGCATCTTTTTATTTTTTAGACTTGTTCTAACTTATCAATATTTTCTTTGGTGGATGGGTCCCATACAGATGGTGCATATTATAGTATAGGTCTCACTAGTGGGACAAGAGTAACACCATTAGTTAAATCATTAAACATTGAAACACTAGAGGATAATAAAGGCTTAATTTTGTGTTTCTCTAAATATATATTTATAATAGCAAAACAAAATGAATAATGATATGATTATTAAAAAGAGTGCATCGACCGGGAATCGTACCCGGGTCACCCGCGTGGCAGGCGAGTATTCTACCACTAGACCACCGATGCTTACGTTTCGTTAATCTTTATTTCCAAATTGCTCCGATGAGTTAACGTAAACCAGACAGCTGTCAAATACATTTTATTCTTGATGGCGATGGTATAACTTTTTTTTTATTTACGTCGTTTCCTTTCCTTTTACTTTTTAAAAATTAGCTTACAGTTTAATTTAATTTTAATTACCTACTCATATTTTGAAAAAAAAAAATTAATGTCACTGTCCATAAATTGCATAAACGACTCTAATTCCACTTAATAAGACTTATTAAATTCTGTTAATTATTATTTTTGGCGGGAAATAATCAATAATCTCAATAAAAGCGTAGGACTCAATAATCTTCTGTTTATTGTCTAAAAAGATAGTATTTTCTAAATTCTATTTAAGATAAGACAAGATAACTCAATTTATAACATTTTTTCAACATTACAAACGCTTCTGTTGTCTGGGTCAGGTCTGTTGTCAAATGGCGCAGTGTTTCACAGGCTATGGCGAATTAAGGGGGGGGGGGCTGAACGAGCTAAAGCCAGGGGCCCCCGACGGTTTGGGGGCCCCCAAATTTTTTATATTTTATAATAAAAGTGTACAAATGTTTGCACAAATTCTTGGAAATATAATAAATAAAATAAATTCATAAGTATTATCTCTACAACAGGATTTAGTTGCCTCCCTTGGAGAACATAGTTTAAATTATTGTTTATATTTTTCAAAATTTCTCCGTCGTGACGAGCTCCGGCTGGCCGTGTGGAGAGAGTAATGGCTAGTGATGCAAGCTGTACCAAGATCGATTCCCAGCAGTGGAGTTAAAAGTTTTTGTTTTCACACTCAATTGTAACATACCGGCGAACACTTCAAACAGTTACTTCTTCGTGTTCGTTTTTTTTTTCATTATTAATATTTAGTTACAGTCTTATATTAGCTGTTAACAATCATTTTAAGGGAAGCTGGCTGGATAGGGCCCCCGTTTGATTGCAGCCCGGGGCCCCGTGCTGTCTTAATCCGCCCCTGTTCACAGGCCACGGCTACTATGGACTATGGGAGCAGTGTGCAGCACGATGCCTAGTTTCCTTACTATGGTCACAGCTGTGTGGACCCGACGACACCCGTACTCCTTAGTTATGGGAAACAGGCCCCTAACGTCACAGAGGTTCGAGCCCGTGTCTATTGGTCCGGCAGCCGAGTGCTCGACCACAAAACCACACTCTCCATGTTGACAACATAATTAGAAATTTACTTTTGAACGATAACATTCATAGTACAGCAACAGACAAACGAACGAATAACTTTTCAAATCCACGATAAAGAGGAAAAGCGTTGACTCCGTGAATGCCAAGTGATCTTAACTCAATAGTGCCAAGAGATTTTTTTTTAAAATTTAATTTCCATCTTATCATTATTTATATTTAATTTAGAAACTTTTGTTTTCTCTGAAAAAGTTCCCCCTCCAAACCGCTAAAAACACAAATCAACCCACCTGTTTACATTGTTTCGTTCTGCTAGACACCTGGTTACTTATGCAAGCGAGTCGACGGAGAAAATATGAGATGTGGTCATTCGCCATGAGTCGAGAATTAATATTATTTAGAAATAACCAGAAGAAAAAACGCCGCATTTCGTGACAACTGTACAACATTGTCGGACTTAAAAAAGAAAGTTGTGCAGCGAATTTTGAAATTTACATTAACAAAAAAATGTAACATCTTTTATATTTCTGTATATTATGTTTAAAAAAAGTTGCATCGACCGGGAATCGAACCCGGGTCACCCGCGTGGCAGGCGAGTATTCTACCACTAGACCACCGATGCTACACAATCATACTTTATTCATTAGGTAAAGATTGCAGTAGCTATATTTTAATTAACTTCTATTGACTGATTATGGGGATCAATTTTTTGACATCTATGGACATATGCTTAACTAATTGCCGTGCCGTTGCTTGAAAAAAAACAAATTCAAGGTGTGCCCTGGTATATTATTGTTACTTATAAATTTTTTAAAAGTTACAAAGACTTTGACTTTGACTTGTAATACATTCCTAGAAACAAAGTTACGTTTATTAATGATTCCTATCTATGAATTTCATTGGAATGTCCTGATCTTGAGTCACAAGTTAAAATGTTGGCTGTTGACTTTGTCTTTAAAATAATATTTTAATTCACTACCCATAATGACAATTATCACGTTTTGAACATTTCAACTAAAGGCCTGACACTTTTATAAATTATGCATATGAACTTTCTAGGAAAAACATGTAACATGACGTCGTGGTCACGTGGGTGAGTTTAAGCACTAAAAGATCTATGCAATGTTGTTTTTTTTTTGTTCGTTTAAATTCCAATCTAAATTAGTATATTTATAATTTTATTCGGAATCAGCAGTGCACACTTATTACGATTAATTTGCTATTTCTTTTTAAAAGTTTAGATTTACCGGGCATCGAACCCGGGTCATCCGCGTGACAGGCGAATATTCTACCACTTGACCACCGGTGTTTACCTTTAATTATAATTGTCATTAAACTAATAATTATTATTTTCATTGATGAATCAATGAGACCTTAACTATACTTGTGTGCGAATAAGTGCTTAAAGTATTGTGGGGAATGGGGATCGAGTTGGACATTCTTTCGCCCCCCTAATCTGAGAGATGATCACGTGTGACTCATTGGTCAACTCTACAACACACATAGAGGGAGTACAATTAAGAATAAGCGTAGTGGTAACGGCAGAGATATTAAACATTGATGGAGTCTCAAATGAAATTTAATTATCCTGTTGTCACACTCCCTCGTTGTTGTGGGAATACTATTCCATAGCTTTGGTTGCAGTTTATTCGAAAGAGCACACGCCAAGGGACTTTCTTGTTTTCTTCTTTCCTTATTTGACACACCTTTGTACAGAAGATTTTTGAGTACTTTGCTTATCCAATATGTATGTCTAGTCATGCAATTTTTTAAAATAGAGATTGAAATGTTGATAGTGAGTTGGTTTTTCCTGATTTTGCTACTACTTAAACTGCTACGAAATCTCTTCCGCAGCCATTCCTCTTATAGAAAATACCTCGCATTTGAATCAATGATTGTCCTAAGAGACGGCTCTGTTTAAAAGAACAACGTTGAAAAGTGCATGGAAGAGGTTCGTTACGCAAAGAGTTAAGATTGAAACGGTCATATTAGAAATGTACCAGGATGTAAGTTACTACAATGTTTACAAATTCAGAGCTGAAAGTTCAATGTTGAAAGGTACAGTTCTGAAAAATACAAAGTTGAAAAGTTCGGAGCTGAAAATTTTATTGTTGAAAGATACAAGGTTGAGAAGTTCAGAGCTGAAAGTTGTATTGTTTAAAGGTACAGTTCTAAAAGCTACAAAGGTTGAAATGTTCAGAGCTGAAATTTATATTGTTATAAGGTACAGTTCTGAAAGACACAAGGTTGATAACTTTGGGGCTGTTGTCTTATAAAATGTATTTATCTATAACTTTATATTTGTTCTTATCCTTCACAACCCCAACCTATCTACCCCAACCTATCTACCCCAACACATCTCACCAAGCCCATCTCCCTTAACCCATCCCCCCAACCCATCTCCCCCAACCCATCATATCGGAGCTGTACTCTGTTTTTTTCCAATGAAATCTCATTTATATCTCTCTATGCCATGTTCAACCAACGGACGCCTTTCAGCCAGTATTATAGCACAACTCTGTTATTGTGTTGGGGTGTGCTGTGAACAATCGGGTGATGGAAGTCTAACATCTTTTATTGTGGAAATTATTGTACAATGAACTTTATAAAATTATGTGTAATCTTAATGAACTTGATGCTCCCATTCCAACCTGCAATCCACACGAACTCTTATGGCATGTATAAGGTTTTTTATATACAGTTTTTCCCCTTAATCCCCGTCTGAATACAGATTGCGTGTGCTTATAGATGTTGTTAGATAAACAGACAAACGCCCTGGGTTATCGAGGGCAGTTCGTGCTGATGATGTTGGCTATGTTTACATTTCATTAAGGACATCCCCTAGACAAGGGTTCCTTGAAATAGCATTAGAAGGGGGGGGCTTTTCCTATGATTCTGTTAGGGATGCCATGTACGATCATTTTTTTTCTTTTAAATACAATGAACATTCCGTGAAAGCAGGTATGGAAAAGAGAGGAGGTTGGTGTAGAAGTAATCCAACCAACTCGTTGTTTGTTTGTATGTCGTTTTTTCCCCCTCTCTTTACTTTTCATTATGAGCTGGTGAATTTTTAGGTTTACTGTGGGTGGCACTGATTGTTAAATCAAATTAGATCCGAATGTCACCCAAATGTCACACTGACGCACAGTACATCACTTTTTTTTTATTTTAAAAAGGCAACAAATAAAAACAATTACATAGACCAGCGACATAGCATCATGGGTATGTACCGTCCGAGCAGAACCCAGGTTTGCGTCCCCCACCTAGAAAAACATTAGAACATATTATTGCATTGGAACTGTCCACTAAAGACGTCACGCCGCTGATAGGGAGGGGGGTCAAACATTTCTGATGATGTCTGACGAAGGGGAGGGGATTGTTAAAGAGGTGGTCGGACACTTTGACCCCGGACGATTCGACCCCAGACAGCTCGACCCCAGGACGTTTCGACCCCAGGACAGTTTGACCCTTTTGTTTCTTAACCACGAAATGTATTTATTAATTCTTGATTATTTTGTTACTATCATTATTTTAAATAAATTTTTGGTATATTATGAATTAATAATTAAAAACAGAATCTCCACTCCTATCCCAAACATACTCTAAAAGGACCTACTTTATCATTGGGTTTTAAAAATATATATATTTAAGTCGTTCAATGATTTTCACTGTGATAACAAAACTAACAGCAAGTTGTGTTTTTATTATTATTATTATTTTAAAAAAAAAAAAAAAGAAGTCGACATGCTGAACAACGCGCCTCGCATACGCTAAACTATAGGGTTCTTCATTTCTAAAACCGGAAAACGTCATAGCTCATTTCGTAATGTTCTTTTTTCAGATTACATTTTAGCGGAACAAAGTTTTGAGGCATAAATACAGTCAAATCACTATGTTCTCAAAATTGTTAGCTTAGTAAAATTACGAAATTGTTTTTTGTTTTGCAAGTCCAATAAGCTGTCTTAAACTAACGAAGAATTAAAAATTAGCTGATAAGATCAATCATTCCCAATATACCTACATTCACGTATTGACTCGTATCTTTTATTAATCTTTTAAAGAAATTGTCCTTACAAAAGATAAATTTAGATATAATATTTCTATTAATAGATTTCCGCCATATTATGAACATCCCTATACAAACGCGCGCAGTTTAAATCATTTGTGTTCCTAAAACGTGAAGACCTCCCACGCAGGAATACTGATTTTCTAAGATGTACAAAGTTGTCAGTATTTTAAAGTTAAAAAATGTCAATAGTTAATGCCGCCGCCTAGCAGACAACAATAACATTCAAGCTGCTAGATCCGTATAACCTGTCTGAACGTAAAGTCATTGTTAATTACATTTTGTCCGGGGCTTCCATAATGAAATGTTACGAGGACTAGACTCGGTGACCACCACAGCACGCTGTGTTCTGGCGAGAGTTAAGGGTAAGGTAAATAAAATGAAGAGGGGAAGGGTGGCAGGGAGAATGAAGGAACTTTTAGAAAAGACTATCTGACCACATTGCCTTTTTATTGCCCGATTACATCGGATTGGGGGTGGGTTTAGATAGCTTTTGAATGGCCTATTTATGATAATCATGTACTAGTGTTTAATGTTGACTGGTTATACGTGTATATACTTTGTCAAATCATCGGAAATTAAATGTTACAAATTAAATAACTTTTTCAAACTGCGTTTAATTTTTAATGTATAATAATATTAAGTTGAATTATTTTTATACCACAAATCATTTTTTAAAATTATATTT
Organism: Radix auricularia; assembly: GCA_002072015.1. Taxonomy (NCBI): domain Eukaryota; kingdom Metazoa; phylum Mollusca; class Gastropoda; family Lymnaeidae; genus Radix; species Radix auricularia. The sequence goes on from MUZC01001055.1 coordinate 17,400, forward strand.
AAAAAACATTTTTAAAAATCTACGGTGTAGGTACAAAGGGGTCGAAACGCCCAGGGTCGAAAAGCCCTAGGGTCAAAACATCCTGTGGTCGAACTGTCCGGCGCCGAATCGCCGGGGTTGAATCGTCCAGGGTCAACCGTCCGTGGTCAAACGACCGGGGTCAAAACGTCCTGTGGTCGAACTCGCAGGGTCAAACCGTCCGGGGTCGAAGTGTCCGTAATTCTATTAAGAACTGTGACGTCAGATCAAAATTCTCCACATGAAATGAAAGCTCAACATAAATATTTTATTGCTTGCATTTTACTTAAAGACGTTTAACATGGCTTCACGAGTGTTACGATATTAGAGTGCAGCCTTACATACGTAAATGACCACCAAAAAAAAGGATTTGAAACATGCTCATTTTCAATTAGAAAACATGACTTTTGTGGTGGGTGACAATTCTTTGAGACGTCATTAGGGCTGCGGAAATTCACGATTAATATATCGATTAATCGGAAAAAAAATTTAGCGATTAAAATTATTTTGATCCATAAAATAGCGATTAAATTGAAAAGGTTGTTTTAAATATTTTTTTTTCGATTTATTAATCAATTATTAATAATAAATAATTAATAGTTGTTTGCTTTTATTACGTACAAACTTCTCCATTAAAAAAAAACGATTTTATAAGATTAAAATTTATAATAATCTCTTATATTTAAATTTAAAATATGTTAATTGCCTGTTTTTGTTACCTCCCTTGAAATTTTCAGTTTAATGACGTCGTACATCTTATTTTTAGCTTAATGAAAATTATAGATTAATTATTCGGTAATTTTTTCAAAATTTAACTATTAAATTTAAATTAATCGATAACAGCCCTAAACGTCAAATATCAGGGGATTCTAACTTTTGTGACGAAGGGTAGGGGTTTAAAAAAACGTCTAAAATCGCGTGACGTCATTTATGGACAGCCCCTTTGACAGAGTAGCTACGAGCTTTAAATATACTAATGAACTTGAATAAATCAATAGCCTGCATGAAATAAATTATTCCCCTTTTTTCTTCGTATCCATCTTATCTCTGTTTAGGTGTGAGGTCCATGAGGTCCATGTCAATGTCTAATTGGTAGAAGGTAATGTTAATAAGTTGGACAATCTCAATCTTTCAAAGCTGTATATACCCGCTATTTCTTGATACAAAAATTACGTTCTTGGATTCTTTGGATTTCACCGCAGCTAAGTTTCTTAATTTTAATTTTAATTTTTATTTTCGTTTTATTTGTGTATTGTATGTTCGTTGAAAAAGGCTCTTTGCCGAAACGTTCGCTGTTTTGTTACGTCCGGTCAGGCTAACCCTTACCTTGTTTACGTCTTTTCCATTTAATTTTTTATAAGCCTGATTGCAGTCCTACCTCTCATTTTATTTCTTGATACAAAAAATACGTTCATGAATGTTGTGGAAATTGTATTATGCTGTTATTGGATTATTAACGGATACAGCAGTTTTCGCTTCTACAAGATGAGAGTCTGATAAACTTTAATTAGTTATAGTAACCAGCACACCAGCGTAGTGCTGTTATTGTTCTAGCCCATATCTTGCTTTTTAATGTATAGTTTAGTCAAATGCATAAATCAAAATCTATTGCGGGTCGTCCAGGAATGATTATAACAACGGTTAAGAGGCGTAAGATGGCATTGGTTTAGTCATCTACTGTGACACGATACCCTGACAAAAGTCATCCTTCAATAGAAGGGGGTCGGCAAAGAGGGCTACAAATGAAAAGCTGGCTCGACAACATAAAGGAATGAACAGGGATGGGGTTGAGTGAATCACTGGCCGCCGCTCAAAATAGGCAAATGTGAAGCTCGTTATCTGTTGATGCGTCGGCGCGCTTCCCCCAACGACCGCAACGGTCACGGGACTAATGATGATGATGAGTAGTATTAGTGTAAGAAAAGTCAAGATTCATTATGCAGTTTAATGTTTTGGCATTAGAAAAGTTCAAGTATTTTAATATAGTTTCTTCAGTTTTAAATTGATTTTTACTTTACGATATTATTTATTTATTAAAAATTATTTTCATTTCCATTGCCTAATTAACAATGAGGAATTCGCTGCACCAAAAAAGTGCCTCCACGGCATTCGATCAGCTCACATTTGAATTTTTTTTTAGTGCAGCAATTTTCGATTTAATCCATGAGCGACTGTTAGATTAGAAGAATCAATTAAGTTACCAGCAGATCAGATTCGCGTTCTCATACTAATTAAACAAGCATAGTTTTTCATTTTAGTAGCATAAATATCAAAATAATTTATATCCAACAAGGAATGTGAAGTTTTGTCAATAGAAACGTATACGTATTTCAGGATAGTTCCTTATCTTTTATTTCCTTTATCAATTTTTAATGGTAATTTTTTTTTATTTTGAAAACATTTTCCTGTTGTATATCATTATCAGAAACTCATTAACGACAGGGAATTTGCTGCCCCTAAAACAATGCCGCCTGGGGCATTTGCTTCCCCACTTGACCCATCTCGCTACGCCTCTGTCATAGACTCAATAGTAGTTCATTCGTTATCAGATTTTTTAATTAAGCTCAGTAGGGGAAATTACTCCGCTTTAAGTGCATGAAACATTGCTAGAATTTTTTTTTTTTTTGTCCACTGGAGAATTAGTTGGTTTATGTTTCTAAAGAAACCAATTTCGGTTGGCTTTGAATGTTAATTACGTGAATTATAATTTTCAACACAAAAAAATTAACATAAAATGTTTTCTACACCACATTACGTAATACTAATTTATAGCAGTCATTAAAAACCAGCACTGTCCTTTATTTGCAACCAGAAATCTGTTTAAACCTTGTTCCCGCTCGATAGTTGGCGCATAAGTTTATTTGTAAACTTTAAAGATGGCTGATTAAATCCGGATGCGATAAGTTGTATTTGGGGTGCAATTTCAGAAAAAAAAAGTATCTTCTTTGTATTGAAATCAGTCGCAAACAAAAATGTATGTAGAGTCTAAGTCAGCAATATAGCAGAATTCATGTAGATCTAGTAAAATTATTTTGTGCTTACTATAGACACGTCATGAATCATAAGAAAGAAAGATTTGTCTTTTTTTTTTTTTTGAAGACGCTTGATTGTCATACAGTTTAACTGTATCCAGTTTGGTTTTCTGTCCGTTACTTTGGACTTGAAATGTAGGATGTAGGAATTTATATGAATAATGACACAATGGCTAAAATAAATGTATATGTTCGATGACACAGCACTTACACGTGCGAACACAGACAAGCACGAACATTAACCAACCAGCAAACTAGATATGTGAGATAATGTAAATTGTTCAGGCACTGTTTAAAGTCACTTGACGAACAATAAATATAAGTAGATCATAATACATAAGGAATGTTAACATACATTCATCGATCTTCGCTTATCTGGGTCATGCGAACCTACACCAATACTGACTCAAGTTTATGATTATTTTTAACCTTTATTCCAATATTTGATCTTCAGTGTAAAACTGCAATGTCACGTCTTCAACGGATTGCAATATACCCAAGTGGACTGGGTTTATTAATAATTCTATCTCCCGAATTTATCTTTTGAAGGAGACTTTCCGCGGGTCAAGAACTGTCGTGTTTGGGGACACTCGTGGCCAACTCAGTCAAGCCCCGGTTGGGGACACTCGTGGTCAACTCAGTCAAGCCCCGGTTGGGGACACTCGTGGTCAACTCAGTCAAGCCCCGGTTGGGGACACTCGTGGCCAACTCAGTCAAGCCCCGGGGCTGGTTATTAAGGACTCAGTTCTAGAACTCGACAGACTATACGCGCGTTACTCCCGACACCAGTTTTTTAACTGTGCGTTATCATTTTTCTTAACCCCCCCCCCTCCACCCCGTGGCAGCTCTGGTGTTGGTATCGGCCCGGATTGTGGTTGCTGACATGTTTTAGTCGGTTTACCACTTGCTTGGTTTGACAATGTTAAACCGCTTAGTGCAGTCACGTTATTGTCGTGCAGTCACGTTATTGTCGCGCAGTCACGTTATTGTCGTGCAGTCACGTTATTGTCGTGCAGTCACGTTATTATCGTGCAGTCACGTTATTGTCGTGCAGTCACATTATTGGCGATCTACAAGTTGGTTAGGATTTGTCAAACTGCTTATTGGCGGTATCGAGCTAAGTTCAAAGCGGCCAACAATTCATACAATCCCATTGCATCTATATAAGATCTCCACAGATGAGATGTTCTTAATCTTTATATCACGGCCCGGCTCTCCCATACAATTTTTTTCCAAAACCTCTACAGGTATATATAATAATAAATAAAAGACATTCTCAAAATTAAAACCAAATGGCTGAATTTGATCTTACGAGTCAGCACCTTTAAAAGTGCGACCATCCCTAGTTATCAGTGTTGATACATAACAATGTAAGAGTGGTGAGTATAAAACTGGCTCACATGTTGATGTTGTGTAGAAAACACCACAGCTAAAATATACCAGACTTACTGGGGAATATTCGACATTCAAACCTTTCTAGGCTGGGCTGTGATATAAAGATTAAGAACATCTCATCTGTGGAAATCTTATATAGATGTAAGGGTATTTATTGCATGAATTGTTGGCCACCTTGAACTTCTTCAGATGTATTTTAAGTATCTATATAATCTATGCTATTATATTTCTTTAGAAGCTTCCAGAACTGGAAATAATAATGGGGACCAAGCGATGTTGAAAAAGTTGGCCAAATGAGGTCTACACATACTAGGAATGGGAACGGTTCTGGCTGGGGGCCAAAATATAGAGAAATGGAACCAGTAAAGTTGGAGGCCAAGGGCGAGGAAATCGAATAATAATTGAAATAGACCAAACTTTTCAACGAAAAGTGGGATGGGTAAAGAAACGAATTACTTTCATTTAAAAATAGAATGTGTACCTTAATATCTTAAATAATGGTTCATGTTAGTAAGAATAGCAAAGGGTGGAGGGTTAAATTATTTTTAAAGAGATGGAACATTATGAAAATAACATCATGGAAAATGTTTAACCTATTACCTCATTTAATTATGTGTGTCAAATTTCATCTTAGAAGATTTAAATAAAGGGTATTAAATGCTGAATATTACAGAAATATTTAATATAAAATAAAGATTATGTTCTTTTATAAAAATCATTTCAGATTTAGAAACTTCAAGAGCATCGAAAAATAGAAAAGACTACAACTAATGTTGTTCACTGTGATAGATTTCATGGCTTATGTTTAAATTACTCAGAAATTTAACATCTTTATGGGTACGATGAAAAAAGAAGAACTTAATCAAGAAATGGGGTTGTTACCAAAACGTGTAAGGTCTAGTTATATTCTGGTAGAGATGAAATTAGACATAAGTCTTTGATTGCAAGATAATCGAATTTTAAAATTTACACAAAGCTCCAACTTCGTTTATTGTTATCTAAGTAAGATCTTTTCAACGAAAAACTTTTTTTTTTTTTTTTTAAATCTAACCTGACGCTCTAATGCGACAATAACCCCTCCCCCTCTCTCTCTCACACACACACACCAAGCACAGCCGCACTTTCGTATATTGTTTCATATCCTTGCACACAGAGGTGTCATTAGGGTTGACGTCATCCCCACTTTAACCCCCTCACACACACACACACACACACACACACACACCAAGCACAGCCGCACTTTCGTATATTGTTTCATATCCTTGCACACAGAGGCGTCATTAGGGTTGGCGTCACCCGGGGCGGTAGCTCATGACGTCTACCCCTCACGACTCAACCCATAGAACTCCCCCAATTTTTCCCGTGCCAAATCAAGTGATCACACAGAATTTTATGTTTTGGTATCAACCCCCTGATGGTGTCACCCAGGACGGCCCGCCCCAACGCACCCCCTAGTGACGCCATTGCTTGCACATTTTTAAAATGTTTATAGTTCAGGGTCAATCTTCTGAACCTTTTCTTATCTCTAGCGATCCTCCTCGTCTCAATGAGGCTTACTCCCCCCCCCCCACCCGCCACCCACATCCCATCTTGGTGACCGCTCTTAGTGCTGTCTGTAGTCATGGCTAGATCCAATAATACCACCGCTTGTGTACTACGTCTACAGTTTTAACAGCCGCCAATTTACCTGTCTGCCATTATCCTTACACAAACAGAGACAAGAGATGAGCTTTATTTTCCCTCGTGGCCTGCCCTCCCCCCACCCCACACACACAAGCTACAATAAATGAATAGATTGGTGAGGGGGTGGAGCTCACTCGTTTATTGATAGAGACACACCTCGTCGTTCACGTTTAGCTCGCTTCCACACGGGTGTTGCGGACAGGTATGTCCGTGGAGTCTGGGCCTCATGTCCTGTGGTAGTAAGGTGGTAGGTGTATGCCCGGGAGTCCATTTCAAATGACACCTCTGTTGTAATACAATACGAAAACGTATGTAATTTGACTCTTCATATAAAAAAACCCAACTAAATGAGAACATTGGCTGATGTCTTAAAATGGTTGCTCCAAGCTCTCTGGTAAACAACTGAAGTATTTAGATACATTTTTTTTAATGGGTATAACTTTTAACCCCAAAAAATCTTACTAATTTTTGTTATGGAAAAAAAATATTTTTGTAGAAAAAAACAACAAACAAAAATAATATGATTTTATCTGATTTTTTTAAAAGTGTGGACGCATACTTATTTGGTAAATGTGGACATGATATGGCCTGAAAACAGTTAATCAATACACACACTAAAAGGGATCTTTTGATTAATAGGTTTTCGTGTATTCCATTTCCGAATAACTTATCAACAGCGGAAAGTATAAGTGCGTGGTCACTAGAAAAGACAATGCCCATTAAATAAAAAATAAAAAAAATATATAAAAAATATTTTTAAAAAAACAAAACAAAAAACATGGATTTGATTTTTATTTCCCATTTGAGAAAAAGTTGCAATTTTTAAAAAATATGAAGAAAAAAAATAACAATGGAAAACAAGTGTAAAATATTACCAAGAATAAAGACATAAACATAATTATAATTTATTTTCTTATAGGCGTGAAATTAATTTTCTGGGCTGCTTTTTTTTCTCTCTTGATAATATACAGATATGAGAGAAAATCTTTTTTTTAAATATACCAATATGTCCAATTTTTAGTTACTGATTATTTAAACGATTATGTGTTACATCAACTGACAATTTCTTCTATTATATTTCAGGGTCTTGAAAGTTGGCGAGGCATACAAAAGCAGGAAGACACGATTCAGCAGCGCTTGTACTTATATTAACCAAAGGGTTAAAACTAGGACTGGGACTGATTTCTAAAAAAATTATTCGATTAATCAGGGAATAATTTATAGATTAATTTCGACGAATTATATTTTTGAAACGAATATATCGATCTCGTTGATTCGCGATTCACTATTTCGCGAATTTTTTTTAGTCGATAATTTCTTACGTAGCACACACAGCAAATTCGTTCTGCTATATGAACTATATGCAAGAAATGAGGAAGAAAAACCTTTTTGTTTACGACTGCTAATAATATGAGGGAAAAGTATGTAAGAAACAAAATTTTAAAAAATATGAATTATTGATAAATATTAGAAGTAATTTCTTAAATTTTAATCGAATTTTAATCGATTAAAATTTCGAACTATTAAATGATTAATTAATCTTTTTTTTACGCAGCCCTAGTTAAAACACATATAGGTTAAATTTATCTCACAATGTCCTCCAAAAAAAAATTAAAAAATCACGTTTTAACATCGGATCGTAGCATTTAGTTTTAAATATTTAAAAATTCATACAAACTTAAACTAGAGAACAAAACTTTAAATATTACATTGAAAGAAATGTGGGGCTCTAGCAGGATTGGGGTATCATTAGAATCGAATTTACTATAGGCATCTCACAGACAGAAGAGCTGAAGGAGAGAGGGGCTAAATCATTGGGAAGCACAGAACTCGTGTGTTAAAGCTGTTGTAAAGACCATCACTCAAGGATAGGACTTCATTGCCAACGTTGATGCACCATCGACTTGCGAGACGGAAGGAGGCGCCTTTATATACATTTCTCTTTCTTTCTCTCTGTCCGTTTCTCTCTCTCTCTCTCTGTCTCTCTCTCTCACTTTTCTATCGCTCTCTTACTATCTCTTCTACCTTTCTCTCCTCTTAAACTCCCTCCCTCTCTCTCTCTCTCTCTCTCTCTCTCTTTCCCTCTGTATGTTGTATCCTTCCCTCTCATAATTTTTCTCTTATCCTCGATATGTTTCTTTCTCAATTTCTTTCACTTTTCTTCTCTCTCCATTTCAAACACATTTAGTTTCATTATCAGTGTTGCCAGTTGACCGTCTCAAAAATACTGGACACTAGTGTCGATATTTATTGATGGGCAGCAAACAAGAAAAACGTTTAATTATAAAATGTCCGGTATTGCTTCATTTTTTTTCACAGTAGAAACAGCGATAGTTCCGGACAGTCAAGTATAAAACCGGACATCTGACAACGATATAAATTATTGTGTAAATTAATAAGAGCAGCCTGTTGTCAAATCAGAGGCGTCACTAGGGATGGTGTCACCCGGGGCCGCCCACACCCACCGCATCCCCCTAGCGACGCCACTGTGTCAAACCCTTTCGCTCTAACCTTGATGAACCCACATTCTAATCCAAATTATCCGTTTCTTGTTCTTTGTGATCGTATTAAGTAACAGTCTCACGCCAAACACGGATCTCCGACTGCTTAAAAAAAATATGCTCATCCTTTAACCAAAGGAAAAGTATAATTAGACAATGAAGGTTTTAACGCACTGACGTCATCCGGGCAAAAATAACTCATAGTAAGAATCAGACCTGTCTCCCTTTGTTGAGCATGGAAACCACCAAATGTTTTCCTACGAGTATTTTTAGTCTCTCTCAGGCATTTATCCCCCCCCCCCCTCGGGGCTATGTAAATAAACGTACTTGACCTTTGTATACCCTGTCGTCTGGCGCAGTCAAGCACTCAGCTGAGCTCCCTGCCCTTGGGCCTGAATTTGTTTTCCATTACCCTGTAACTTTAGCCTCTGTCAGGAATGCATGCAGTTGTTTTTTGTTTGCACGAATGTGTGTGGAGTGTAGAACCTTTTTACTATATAAAATAACCTGTTGTATTGTTGGCGTTGATATAAAAAAAAAATAAGCTAAAGAGGTGGTGCTACTCGGGCTAATGGAATGTCTTTTGTTCACAAAGAAAATGACAGATAAAAACCGCTTGTGGGTTTTTATTTCTGCAAGGCGACTTACTTTTAATAACAATTTTCAGACTTTTAACAGTATTCGTGTATGACGAGGCTGAAGGCACTTCTCTAAATGTTACGCCTTAAATATTATAAGCTATTCTTTGTGATACTTAAGTTTAATTATATATATTAATTAGTCAAATTTAATTTAGGATTTTGAGAAAAAAATAAATGTCACACATTACGAAAACACTGACATAAAATTTTATATTCCTTAATTTGGTTATTTGGGGATATTTTGTCGATAATTTTTTTGTCAGTGACATTCGTACCGCGAGTTTGTTGTTGTTTTTTTTCGCCCAACATAGACCAAACTCAAATAATTGAAGATATTTTTAACAGCAAAATCAATGAGAACGCCAATTCAAAACCTTTACGAGTTTCTAGTGAAAACAATGATTTTAAAAAAAATAAATAGTTGAATTTAAGATGCCTATGTGAAACCTCTTGAATTGTTGTAAATATTATAAAGACTGAATGCTAAAACCTAATTTATTAGATTTATATCTCCAGTAAATTCTATTCCAGCGTCGTGTCCCCGTAGCAGATAGGTATCGTAGACTACTTTATAGATATATATACTTTATAAGGGTATTTTTATTTGGCGTGTGTGTCCCATAACCCCGTGGTCATAGGAAGTTCTAATGTTTCCATTAGTACTTTCTCGGGTCTTGGTAGACTTGGCGGCGCCCATCTCCATTTCAAGTCAGCGGAGGACTTTTTAGCAATAACCAGTTATCAATTATTTTTAATTGTGGCCTAACGGGGGCTAGATCCCACGTACCTCAGCTTGTGAGGCGAGCGCACCATTGACTTCGCAATCCGGCAAAGTATACCTGCAAATAATTTAAATCACTAAGTTTGTCCCGTGTACACAAGCTGTGGTAGAGACTGTCACTCAAGAATAGGACCGCTCAGCAACACGAGGGAATGCAACCCAACCCAACGGTGATGCACCATCGTCTCGCGGGACGGAAGGATGCCAATCAACTAAGTTTGTCTCCTTAAGCTCAAACACTGATATGATCAACAATTGTGCCATCAACGGGGACTCACGGTGATCTCCTGTTTGGTAGCCATTGATAAGTTACATGAATATCAAAGACGAAGTCAACAGACCGCTCACCACATTGCTAACAAAGTAACTTCGTGACTTCATAAGCACCATATTATAATGAATTACAAGTGTTATTTAAATGCATCTTTTTATCTATGTTAGCGTTTCATTGTTAAAATCATAAGAAACGTTAACGTGTACAAATAGGATGCGAGATTTTCTCATTGCAACTGTGGAAATTAAGTCCTTTGTGTTGTTTTCGATTTTATTACACGTTAAGACATGTATCGGATTATGTCTTATGTGTTATTTGTGTTGAAGCATATATTATTGCGCACTTATATACACAACAAGACAAGGGAACATTTCACCATCTGCTTGTAGTATAATATTAAAAGTGTAAGCATTGCAGGAACTCGGCTCGACTTAACGACCGACATTCCATACTGCAGAAAGTGGCATGCGATCTCTAAAACAAAACAGACAACAACCGCCTTTAGATGTATTACGTTGACAACGTTGACCATTGTCCACCTCAATCCAAAAGCTTATCTTTCTGACCATTGGCCAAATGAGTGTTAACGTTTGCGGTGTATTAGTTAATCTGACCACCGGTCACATTAGTTAAAATGTTCGTGGCGCAAACATCTGACCACTGGTCACGTCTGCTATGCAGTTCGCTGTAGTCTTGGCTTACCTCCCGTGTGAACCCAACAACCTCATATGGCCGACACGTCATTGCGGATCCCAACTGTCAGACTTCTAGGGTAAACACTGACTAAGTAATAACGATAACCCTGACTGATAGGTAAGGGAAGTAATTGTGGAGGGAAAATTCAGTTAGCTTTACTTAGCGTTACGAGTACCATTCCCAAAACACTAACAGTGCTAACACGAACCATTTGCTATGGTCACCATGTGGACTATCCACCCCCCCACACACACACACAAATACTTATAAAGAAGAGAGAACGAAACGCATGAAAGGATAATAGAAACCTATAAATTACACGGCATTTAATAACAATAAATTGTAGTATTTAAAGCTCTGGTTTTCAGTATTCCAAAATGCTTGTAAAACCTGCACGCGTAGACTCCGTAGAAGAAGTTTCGTAAGCAAAAATTTTTTTTAAAAAAATGTTCGCATCAATACAAATGTGACGAAATAACATTTTCCCCCCCTCTACCATCGATAACTAACATTTTAGATCTTAAAATAAAAGCGTCGCTTCTGATACTATATAAGTTTGCCTTATCGCCACTGTTAATTGATATAAATTTGTGTTTAGATTTAGTCACTAAGAATTAAACTTAGACTGAAAGCTTTGGGCTTGGGCACCTCGGGGTATTCATATGAATATGAAAATTGGCGTTGGTCAAGTTTCTAGAAATACCACACTCTAATCTGTTTATGTATTATAGAGATAAGTAAAGTGTGAGGCAAAACTTAAAGTTGACATGCAGTCATACAGAACATTTGGTGTACATTCATACAGAACATTTGATGTACATTCATACAGAACATTTGGTGTACATTCATACAGAACATTTGGTGTACATTCCTACAGAACATTTGGTGTACATTCATAGAGAACATTTGGTGTACATTCATAGAGAACATTTGGTGTACATTCATAGAGAACATTTGGTGTACATTCATAGAGAACATTTGGTGCACATTCCTAGAGAACATTTGGTGCACATTCCTAGAGAACATTTGGTGTACATTCATACAGAACTTAAGGTGTGCATTCATAGAGAACATTTGGTGCACATACAAAACTTTAATAGTACATGTAAAACTTTAAATGTACATACAAAACTTTAGTAATACATGAAAAACTTGAGGTGTATATGCAAAACTTTAAAGGGAACCTGCACAACTTGGTTAAATATTTTTTAAAAAAACTTTAGGTTATGTTTACCAGTTGTCAGTTAGAAGTTAGAATTAGAATGTATGTTGACCTTCCAAATTTTACACTGTACAGTCTGTACATGTACAGTACAGCCACGCAAGGTTCGGCTTTCATAGTTGTCAGTCATTTAATTTAATTTAATTCAGTGAAATGTCAATCAGATTGGGCTACCTGGTAGCCTACCAAAATGATTCAAATTTGTTGACATCATTGAAGTAACATTCATTAGCCCCAAGGTCCTGGCCTCGAGATCGTAAATATAATTTTAGAAAAACTTGTTACGTTTCTAAAGTTAGCGTAAGCATCGGTGGTCTAGTGGTAGAATACTCGCCTGCCACGCGGGTGACCCGGGTTCGATTCCCGGTCGATGCAAATTTTTAACCTTAATATTTTATTTTCCTATTTAAAATTTAGCCCATAACTTAAATTATACTTCTTTTTATTTAAAGTATAATGTCATATATAAAGTATAAATTTAATTCTATGATAATTATTTTTTTTAATGTAAAAATTACCAATCAAAATAAGGGAGTATAATTAGAAATTTTTTTAAATTTAATTGTACTGGTGGTCATTATAGTGGGGCTACTCATTAAGAATGTTATTGCTATAATTTTTTTTTTTGATAATCCTATCACACGTGCTTTGGAAATGAAGAAAAAATAAAAACAATCATAAACTATTTGACCATACTCATACAGCGAAAATGCTTCAATATAATTGTATAAGATATTTCTTCTATGGTTTAATAAAATGACACCAAACAGTATAGATGGGGATGACTGACCATCAAGTCAACTAAACGTACAACCCTTAAAATGCGCACTTAACACGGTGGTCGAGTGGCATGCGCGCTCGGTCTGCGTTCTGATGGTCACGGTTTAAATCCATGTGAAGGCAAGGAATTGTTCCCGGGGCCTAGGGCGTCCCTGAGTTCACCTGGCTCCGAATGGGCACTTAACACTAGTTAGGGGAACAAAGGCGGGACCCTCATCGCCGTTGCCTCATGTGAACGCCTTATCACATGCCAATAGACCGGCGTGGTCTGTGGACGCCTTTATCTTCTGTATAGAATGAGCGTTTGTATTGATAAGACAAAACTGCACAGACCAAGTCCTACTCTTCTGCTTATCTTTGAAAATTCTTCTTTTTTTTAAATATATATTTTTTAATTAAAAAAAAAATAATAAATTTCATAATCTAACATTACCTCTAACATCCATAAATGAAATGTTTTAGGGCAGAGTTTTCTTGTATGGTTGTGTAATCTGACATCAATGTTTCATGATCAAGAACCGCGATCAACTCCGATTTCATAAATTGTGTATGTTTTAACATAATAGCAAATAACAGCTGTGAAATGTTTGCTAAACTTTGGTTGCAAACAAATTTTATTTAAGGATAAGATAAATTGCCACTTGACACACCATTTTTGATGATGGTTTTATATATGTATTTGTGTGTGTTTGATTTTCTATGTGTGTGTTGAATCGTGTGTATGTATGTGTGTTTGTGTAGATGTGTGCGCTGAAAACCCCGATTTTTAGAGGGGTTTGCCTTAGTGGGGCGTGGTGTGGCGTGCGCGCTCGGCTGCGGCGCACGGAAGGTCACGGGCTCGAATCTCCGTGAAGACAGTGATGTGTTCCCGGGGCCAAGCGTGCATGTCCGGGAGTCCACTTACAATACGTTCTTACCAGAAGCTAGGACGAAACAATCTTCTGTAATAGAAAGATCGTCTGTATAAATAAAATAAGACAGTAGAGACTGGCCATTAATTTTTTTTTAAAATCCATGACTCATAGATGGGTAATGATTTCTTTTAAACACAGAAGCTCCACGCGGCTCAATAATGCTTTTGTCTTTAAATTGTGCTACTATTTCTAATTAAATAATGGCTACATTCATTTGCTAACACAAATGCCTAATTTCTATTAAACAATGTGTAAGACTGAAGTATCTAATGAAAATGACTGCACCCATTTTTATGTTTAATGTACTGCAATTAATGTGTAAACAATTGGCATTTTAAGTCGTTCGGTTGTAATTACCGTGATGACTTGTTTTATGTAAGGTTCTAACAGAAGACCCAGACCTGTAGCAATCTAAAAGTAAATATAAATGCTGACAGCGGCATTGAAGCATTATAGGTATCGACTAATGTTCCGTTAAACTGCGCGACTGCGCAGGCATCTGGCTGACGCAACGAGGTAGTTAAGATTAACCGCACATCAAATTTTGATAACATATTTGTTTCTTCGTGTAACATCGTGCACAAAAAATGGATGCTTTTTAGACTTTACACAAATTTTAAAAAATATGTATTTTGCACACAAACCATAGAACCTTAGAGGGAACAATTGTCACGACCCCACTAGCATTGGCGTAGCTAGGAATTTGTAGGGTTTTGGGGGCCCAGGGAGCTTCACCTCTTTGGGGGCCCAATATATATGGGAGTTGCTTAAAATTTAGTGTAAGAAATTCAGACACTAATTTGGGGGCCTTCCTCAAGTTGCGGCCCGGGGAGACTTTTGAATTTTGTCCCCCACCCCGTCCCATAGCTTAGCCACTGCTCACTCGCAAAAATCATTTTTTGTCATTTAATTCTTAAACATGTAATTGTTACTCGAATTAAACGATTTCACATACTACAAGAACCATATAATTCTAACATTGAAAATTGAAAATACTTCAATATAATCTTCCGAATGCAATTCCAATTTTAAAAATATTTTTTAAATATTTTTTAAAAAAATGAAACCTGCAATATTCCTGTGATGGTATAATCTGCCTCAGTTGAGTCGACGCCTCAATTGCTAAAAGCAGGAAGTAGTATCTGCTGCTGACACATCCAGCTAATTTGGTTTGCCGCGATGGTAGTTCTTCGTAACATTTTACATTGTGTCACTTCGAATCTTTAGCTTTGTAATTTGCTTGTTGTGTTTATCAGATGAGGCAAAGTCGCTTACAGTATTTATCGATAAATGCAAACTTCCGATATCAGTAGAGAACTTCTATTTTCTAATCATTTTTTCTTTTTCATGTAAATTTTCGAAATAACTGATTTAAACTTATAAATAATAAGTTACTAACTTTTGGACGAACAGACCAGTGATTGCCACGACTCAATGCCTCGAAATACGGAGTTTTTATCGGAACCGTTACATTTTACATCACTAACCAATCTGAAACGAATAGTCCACTTCAGCCTTTTAAAACTTTGATCTAATTTTTGAATTACCATATATAGTCGTTCTATTGTTGAATCGTTCATAAGCCAACCCCACCCCCTCTTTTGGAAAAGAATAGTATAAAAGTTCGTAACCCACTCGTAAGCCGACCGCCAAAAATAATAGGACAGCGTAAGCAAAATGGTACACATTTTTTAAAACTACAAGCTAAATATAAAATCGGTCTTTATGATTGTTTACTTTTGTTAAATTTGAAGAACAAAGAGATATGAATAACAGAGGAGCTGGATCTCATTTTTATAATTTATAGCATTCGCTAGAGGGCTTTTCATTGTAATAAAATCTTGTAGAATGTCTAAAAAAAACACCAATATTCAATATACAAGCAGAGATCACAAATGATAATAATAAATTAATAATTTATATAGCGTTGTGTCCCAGCAAGGAGCCGGGTTCAAAGCGCTTTACATGGAGATAACAACAAATATCATACTAACGACATAAATGACAATACAAATAAATGTTGTTTCATTATTTTTTGAAATAAATTTTGAACATATTCATCCTAAGTGAAGTCTTGGAGGACTTAGTAGTTGAAAAACTACGGATGTGTAATGGTAGAGAATTCACTTGTTTGACTGCAGAAAAAAGAGAAGGACCTTTCGTCCAATGTTTTAGTGCGTGTCTTAGGAACACAGAGAATGCGCGTGTCTGCAGAAGAGCGTAGCTGACGACTAGGTGAGTAGACCGACAGAAGTTCATCAAGATAGGAAGGGAATGAGTGAGAAAAGAAGTTGTGAAAGAGAACGACAAGTTTGTAAATGTAATCAATGCGAGCTTGTATGGGTAGCCAAATGAGTGCGTAAAAGTAAAGTATAGCGGAGTAGCATGGTAATGTTTCTTTGCCTTTAGAAATAATATGGTAGCTGAATTTTTAACTTTCCTTAGTTTTTCAATGCATTATTTTGGCGCACCTGACAGAAGAGAATCGCAGTAATCAATACGAGCTAGAACAAGAGCACAGACTAAAGATTTTGTTGCACTGACTGTCAAGTAATGGCGGATTAAGCTGATCCGACTTAATTTGACCGCTCGTAAGCCAAGCCCCCAACCTTTTCCCCTAGATTTTGTGGGGGAAGAAGTTGACTTAAGTCTTAAGAACTTGTATATACTGTATGATTTACTGTATGTATTTCAAAGAAAATTATTTCATTTGATAACGTCCATTTGCTCTTGAGCCGCAAAGTAAACACAGGAAAGCCGCATGCGGATCATGGGCCATGGGTTGTCCACCGTTGGGCTAGAAGTTAGATGAAAAAGATACGCTTAGCTTACGGGAACTTGTTGTTTTGACTTGATAGGTAAGGACCCTGGATTATAAACTTACTGTCTTAATAGACAAAAAAATCTGCTTGAAAATTATTGTCTTAACGTATAGGCATCGGTGGTCTAGTGGTAGAATACTCGCCTGCCACGCGGGTGACCCGGGTTCGATTCCCGGTCGATGCAACCTTTTTAATGTAAATAAAAAAAATTAATAGCATAAAGTGTGTACAACTGGATTCTTAATAATAAATGTAATTACGTATTTATTTATTTTTTTATCATTATTTCTTGTATGATTATTATTTTTGCTTTTATTATTATTGTTCTTGCTTTAGTTGTATTATCAAATATACTAATATTATTATTAATCTTTTTTGGAAAAGGAGTGCACTTTGAAATTTGTTAGAAAATTGCCTAAATGTGTAACTAAAGAAATTTTTGTGCTTGGTTTGGGTGGGGTTGGGATAGATTTCCAGGTGATGAATGTATGACGCCCAGATGAGAAAGTCAGAATCTGAAAGATTTAGTCCGAAGATCTCTATCAGGATCACCACCGTCGTTGGAGCATGAAATTAGAGATTCCACGGCGGCAATGACGATGTTTTGGTCATGTTCTGCGAAAACCTGCTTCAAAGAGCCTGGCTTATCAAATAC
The DNA here is from genome assembly GCA_002072015.1 of Radix auricularia. Lineage (NCBI taxonomy): Eukaryota > Metazoa > Mollusca > Gastropoda > Lymnaeidae > Radix > Radix auricularia. Next base: position 34,814 of record MUZC01001055.1, read on the forward strand.
TTAGTACCAAGATTTTTAGACAGACAACTACAACCATGGCAAGTACCTCGAGAATGCTGGACATACTGGCCTAAGATTGAGATAACAGAAGAGACTGATCAAAGATTGAAATGCCAGAAGAGATGGGTCAATGATTGAGATGCCAGAAGAGACGGGTCAATGATTGAGATGTCAGAAGATACTGGTCAATGATTGACACGCCGCAAGAGACTGGCAAAAGGTTAAGATGCCAGAAGAGACGGGTCAATGATTGAGATGCCAGAAGAGTCGGGTCAATGATCGAGATGCCACAAGAGACGGCTCAATGATTGAGATGCCAGAAGAGACGGGTCAAAATTGAGATGCCAGAAGACGCTGGTCAATGATTGAGATGCCACAAGAGACTGGTCAATGATTGATGATTGAGATGCCTTGAGGACTGTTGTAGGTGACTTCCTTGGTAGACACGTAGACGTCCAAGATGATAGTAATGACGAAGGATAAGCAGGGCATCACTACTCTATGGATAGAGTTAATTACTGTAAATACTTTTTTGTCTGTCATACGTTATTATCATCATTTATTTGCTTAAAATAATGTTTCCATTATATCTTTCGTCTAGAGCCCTCCTTAAAGGCGAGTCCATGGGTTAAACCTGTGTTGTTGTTATTGAACTAAAAATGAGAATTAAATTTATATATTTATTTTAAAAAAAGAAGATTATTCATTCCGCATTCTTTGACCCACTGTGGGAATTTTGATCTTTAAAAATAAATTTTAAAAGTTGCATCGACCGGGAATCGAACCCGGGTCACCCGCGTGGCAGGCGAGTATTCTACCACTAGACCACCGATGCTACACATAGGCGCACTTTCCATGAGTCAAATTTGGCAATGATGATACGTTAACTTTTCTTGATTGATGTTCGGGATCAACATTTTGACATGTACGCTTAATTATTTTCCCCAGCTTGAAACAAAACAAATTCAAGCCGTGACTTGTTATAATATTGTTACTTGTAAAGTTTAACAAAGCCTTAAACTTAATTAGGATGCATGCCGAGAAGCAAAGTTGTCATATCCTATGCCCTATGTCCTATCCTATGACCTATATCCTATGTTCTGTTTCCGATGTCCATGACTGTCCTATGTTCTGTGATTGTCCTGTGTCATAAATTAAAGTTTTGACTTAAAACTAAGATAAAATAATTCATATTTCATAATCAGGCCATGGCCATTTCAACTATGACTATTGGTCTGATACTTTTATATATTATTTTGTATGTTAACGTTCTATGAAAAACATGTTAGGCTGTATGATCGTGTGGTTTTGTGGGTGAGGCTAAGCGCCCCCAGGTCAGAGGTGTAGTCTTGGCAAGTGGACATTGACTAAGCGGTGAAAATGGGGTTCGTTAAGGTCATAAATCAACGGGATTCGATGGGTAGCTCCTCTAAGGATCATTCGAGAGGGGGAGGGGATGGTTAGCACCTAGCACATGTGTTGTGTTCATTGGTCAAGAGAATGAGAAATAATTTTTTTTAATTCACAGAAGAATGAAAAAACACTCCACTTTTAGTGACCACTGGTTCTAATGTTTGGACTTTGGGGCAGGGCCGGTCTTTGACAATTCCGGGGCCCTATGAGGCTTAGTATGCGAAACGGTTGCTTGCGCGGGGCCTTGCCTGACCCAGGCTCTAGGTAGGGAAAAGGATAAGGAGTTAAATTTAAGTTAGATGGGGCCTGTGTATGTGCGTTGACCACTGCAGCCGAAGCTTGCAGTGGCTCAGTGGCCTGAGGCCGGTCCTGCTTTGAAGGAGCTGTTAATAGCCTGTTAAATAACATGTCATTGAGATCATAAAATATGCAAGTGGCCCTTTTTAGATCAAGTCTTAAAATAAATATATGATTTATTCCAATGCGTTGTTTCATGTGTAAATGTTCTTTTTTTCCATGGTTTCAGACAGTTTAAATGTTGAAAGTGAAAATTTTACGTTCATTTATTGCAGACAATATGAAAAGAGATTATTTGTATTGAGTCTGTTAATTACATTAGAAATTTATTGTTTCAGTTTTTTCTGTTTTTTTTTGTTTGTTTGTTTTTTTTTTGTTTGTTTGTTATCTTTTACCTAAAATTTAATATTTTGGGTAACCTTGCAGTTTCTACACGTAAATTATTTACAGCAAAGTTTATTTTTCTCATGAGAACTTAAGTTTTTAATTTATTAAATCCATTATTATATGTTGTACTCGAGCTATTACAGCATTAATTTGTCTTATTAATTTCTTAGAAAGGTATTTTTGGTCTCTCATCATCCATAGTCCGAATCCGAATGTGATAAGGCCATTTTGTTTATACTTGCCGGGTTGTCACAGTAAGATGCCAAACTAAATTTTTTCACTTTCAAACAAAATAAGAATCAAACACCTAGTAAGAAATAAAAATGAAATTTTCTTTAAAATATTTATTGATCTTCTAAGAAAATTAAAATAGGTTAAAGAAACTTTTAAAAAAAAATTCAGTCAGTAAATTTATTTTAGGAGTGTGAAAACAATCTATCTAGCAGCTTTCAAGATAATCAACATATATGTATCCTGCTTCGATTATGTAGCGTCAAGGGCCGACAGAAGCCTTATAAATTTAAAAGCCTAACAAATTAGAGCTACAACAAAACATATTTTATAAAAATTCAAAAATCATACGAAAATTCTTTAATTTCCCTACGCGTATATTTTTTAAATTAAAAGTTCGAATATTCATAAAAAGCTTTGCATCGACCGGGAATCGAACCCGGGTCACCCGCGTGGCAGGCGAGTATTCTACCACTAGACCACCGATTCTTGCCATCAATTTCTCAATCATCACATAAAGATAGCGTAATTAGACTTCAACTTCTGTTGATTGATCACGGGGCTCACAATTTTGACATGTAGACTACTCCTCATTGCCTTAACCTGAAACAAAATCATTTGAAGGTGTGACTTATAATTAGGGATTGCAAGATATACGGTCCGGATATTGTGAATTATTCCACTATCCAGATTCGGCAAATACATAGGCCATAGGCCCTAATATGGCAGATCCGGATAGGATCCGGATATCAAATTTAGTAAAATATTATTTGAAATCAAATTACATTAATATTAATAAGCTAATAATTTTTTTTTAAATGCTTAAAAATATTAAAAAACAATAACAGGAAATCGTTAATATATAGTTCTAGTATAGCAAAATAAACAAATTAACAAGTGTTGATCATGAAATCATTCAATTCCTTGCAATACTTTTAATACATAGATTGTTATTTGTAAAGTTATCTTATCTTATATGTTACAGATAATCCTTCTGTACAGAAGATTATTGTGTCCTACGTATTTCTATGGTTTGTGTTTAGTCCTGTATTCTTACTAGAGTTTTAAACGATGATAAAGTGTTGGCTTTCCTGGTTTCTTCAGGCAACCCATTCCACGTCCGAATAACGGACGGAAAAAAAGAAAACTTGTATGCGTTTGTTCTTGCATATGGAATAAGAAAGGTGTTTTTATCTTTATGTCTATTTGAGGGTTGTATTAAGTTATCTTTGTGTTGTATTTCTAAATTAGAATTAATAGCCTTATGTATAATTACTAATTTACTCTGGGTTCTTCTATTCTCTAGTGTTTCAAGGTTTAATGATTTAACTAATGGTGTTACTCTTGTCAGTTTTGAATATTCTCCAGTAATGAATCTGGCAGCTCTTTTTGGATTTCTTCTAACTTATCAATATTTTCTTTGGTGGATGGGTCCCATACAGAAGATGCATATTCTAGTAAAGGTCTCACCAGGGAGAGGTAGCATTTTAGTTTTATATCTTTGTTACATTTGTAGAAGTTTCTTTTTATAAAGCCTAAGGTTTTGTTTGATTTTTTAATAACTTCATTGATTCCAAGATAGTTTCTCATTTATTATGTCTCCTAAGTATTTTGCATCTTTAGTTTGGGTTAGTTCTTTTCCATGAATGAAGTATTTTGAAATTATTTGTTTCTTTTTCTTTGTTACTCTTAGCAGTTGACATTTTTCTGGGTGGAAGGACATACTCCAGTTAGTTTCCCATTTTATTAATTCATCTAAGTCTTTTTGTAAAATTTTGCTATCTTGTTCTGACTTGATTGTTCTATAGATTATACAATCATCCGCAAATAACCTAACTTTAGTTCCTGTTGAGATATTGTTGGGTAAGTCATTTATATAAATTAAAAATAGTAAGGGACCTAGGACAGTTCCTTGTGGAACTCCTGAGTTAACCTTTATTGGTGCAGATTTATATCCATTAATTATTACAGTTTGCTCCCTACCCAATAGGAAATCTTGGATCCAGTGATGTAAGGGACCTGAGATTACAAAGTATTTACGTTTTTTAAGTAAACTAAGGTGGTGAACTAAGTCTCAAACATAGGATCATGATGCATGCTGGGAACCAACGTTGTCAATCCTAAGACGTGTATCCCAAGCCTTTCCTAAGACACAAGTCTTATAAAGCTAATTTCACTGTGAATGTGTTGGTTTAGGTCTTAAAATAATACAATGTATTTTTCATGCGGTGACAAATTCAATTATGGGCCTGAGTGTTTTTACAATTTCTGTATATAATAAAAATTTTAGAACACTATGTGGTCATTGATCGCATTACCACATTGTTGTATGCTGGTAAAAGGTCATTGTTTTCTAAGAAAATCTTGGAACTTTATGAACAAGTATTTCTTATTTATTCGAAATAAATTGTTAAAATGGCTAGAAACGTAAATTGATTCAACATTTTGAAATAATACAACATTCTGTCATTTTTGTCTAGTTATATAGTTATGTCTGACTGGCATGGTCATGTACCAGTCACGAATCAGAAGAAATTGAGAAACTCAAATCTTGAGCCACTACACGCGAGGTGTGGCGCCATCTAGTCTCCAACCACCACCTTAACCAATAGTGCAGAAAAGAGACCGATGCCACTCAATCGAATGATTTTATTTACACGTATTAGGCCTGGTACAAATAGAGCACCATGATAATTGGTTCAAGGCTATATATTATAATAATATGTAACAACTTAGTCCGGACGTAACGCTTTCAGACTACACCTGAACCACATGAGATCTTATTTCACTTAAATATCTTTAGTTCTACTCATTAATACGAACGTGTGTGCGTGTGTGCGCGTGCGTGTTTGTGAGCACAAATAAGTATTTACCCCGAATCTCCGATGCTTTTTAATATATTTATTGTTTTTGGAACCGCAATCAATACTTTGAAATTCAACAACAACTTTTTTTGTAAGTTCTACAGTTGTTTTCAAATAAACAGCCTCTGATATTTCCATATACTCCTAATATTGTGTTGGATTTTTGTTTGTTGGTATATATATGTATGAGCAATAATCTTCTGTATAGAAGGAGTGTCTGTAACAAATAAGATAAGATAAGATAAGATAAGAAAAGATAAGAGACAATACGATACATTTGTTTCATTTCTTTCCTGAAAAAGAAAAAAAATCATTTCAACGCAGAGAAAAACGTTGCCGAAAATGATCTTTTTAGAATACTACGAAACTATTATAATTTTTTTTTAGAAAATAAATTGTTTTAGGTTCAGACTTTGTTCTGCACATGTCAGACACAATTCAAACATATCTTTTTATATACCCTGTCTGTCTGTTTAAAGAAATCTCAGTTGAGACCTGTTAACAAATTCCACAGAGAACATTATGTACTTTAGACCAGTCTGTCTAGTCTATATGGAACAATTTGGCTCAAGTACTCTTCCTCAATTCAGATTTATTCCCTTGTAATCAAACATGAGTTTTATGAAGCTCTGAACGGAACACATTTCAATTGTTTATTGTTTAAAATCTCTTCAACGGGCGTATCAACATTAAATCTATTACAGTGATGAAAAACCGCGGCCAGCGGGCCACATACGGCCCACTATGTGGTTCTGTTCGGCTAATTCGGAAAAAAAAATTAAACAAGTTTATTTTAAGTCAATATATGTGTGATTTAACTGAGGCTCATCTATTTAGATGCGGTCTTTTGATGTTTAATTTTCCAATGTTGCGGTTCACGCTCTAAAACATTTTCTGATCACTAACTTGTGGCATCGAAGACAATTATGAGAGGTGTCAAAATAATGATCTGTCAACATTAATCGGTACAGGGGTGAGTTTCGTATATGACTGATTAATGAAATGGGGATACACCCATGACAATTACAAAAAACAGGTATTGAAAAAAAAAAGATTATTTCTTTAGGATTATCGGAATTTAGTGTCTTTTCAAATAGAAAGGAAAGATGCCATCGATAATTTTTCATGAAGCCAATACCTGACTCATGACACATTCCTCTTAGTGAGTCACCTGTAAACAAGACAGTTACATCTGGTCCTCGGGGTGAGCGCTTGCAGCAGTACAGGTGGGCCATAAATGTCTTCACCCCAACAGCCAGATGACCTTGTAATGGGGCTCTGGGCTGGCACGCAAGTTAACAATATATACACGTGTCGCAAGGTCTGCGTTACCGAATCCCACAAACAGAAAAAAGAGATTGTTTATTTTACAGACATGAAGACTCCCCCACCTTTAACCTGCGAGAGGATTTTATGTTTAAATTCTTCAATTTCAACTAGCGCGCTGGATTCTCGAACCGAGGCAAAAGAGAGTCACGGGTGCTGACTCGGTGCTGGCAAGGCCCACTATGGGCCGTCATGGTCTTAAAGGGGATATTATTATTATTATTATCATTGTTATTATTATTAGTTCTTTATTATTATTTGAAAAAAGTCGGTCGTGGTAATCAAACCCAACAGAAATGTGGCGGTATATAGAGTCTATAGGCCCAGCCGTTTGACGGTGGAGTTATTTGAATAGAAATAATCAGGTTGTTTGGTTGTACCAATTTCAGATTTCAATTTCTCTGTATAAGTAATTGACCAAAGCGAGTATGTGAAAATGAGCATGATGATGAATGACCCTCACTGGTGTCAACTAATCAGGTGAAGTGGGTTGAAAAAAAGGGGGAGGGGTGGGCAGGTTTCGAGACCAACAATGCATTTTGAGTTCACTTGCATTGTTCTTTCAGAGAATAACATGTGATTCGTTGTGTAGTGGTTTTCACGTCTTCCTAACACGCGGAAGGTCCTGGGTTCAAGCCCCAGCAAAAACTTTAATTTTTTTTTTTAAATGTACGTTTGTGCTCGTTCTCTCCCCCCTCCCCCCATTTTTTTTTTTTGCGAACATAGCTGAGCTTCGCTAGGGTCTGTCAATCACAGTTTATTGGTGCCCAGCTCGGGTGGTGAAGGGTGTGTTCAGGTTCAGTGCGAGTGTCTCGAGACCAACAATGCGCTCACTCACGTTGTTTCGATTTCGTCGTGCCGTATTTTGTGTCCGTTCTTTCAACCCTTTCTTGGCACTATCCAGGAGTAAGTCTGCGGCGTACACGAGCCGTATCTAGTTTAAGATTATACTCTATCATCCCAATAATCTCTTAGGGTTAGGGCTTATTTCAACAGATATTGGTTTATTCTTCGTTTATTTGCGTCATCTTAGTATGAAAGAAATAAGTTTACAACTTTATTATACTTTATAATTTGGCAAAAGTATATTTCATGATATATTCATTCGGAAAAAAACATAGTTTTGGGGGAAAAACATAGTTTTGGGGAAAAATATAGTTTTGGGGAAAAACATAGTTTTGGGGAAAAACATAGTTTTGGGGAAAAGCATAGTTTTGGGGGAAAACATTGGCCAGGCACATTTACATAACGTAAGGCTATACGAGAAATGAAAAACTTTTATAATGAAATAAACTTTTATATGAGTGTGGTGAGAAATTTAAAGGTCGGAAAATAACTGTATAAAAAGTGTATATAAAAGAAAAACAAGTAACATTCTTATACAATGGGGGTCACTGGGTGCAGACTGCCACCCCCTCCCCCTACACCAAAAAAATGTTTACTTAAAAAGACAAGTACCTTATCTAAGGCATCCAAGAGGTTCAAGTAATGCAATCTGACACCACAATCCCCC
>MUZC01001055.1:45409-68381 GCA_002072015.1 Radix auricularia
TGAGAAATTATCAATATTTTTTAATGGTGAGAAATTATCAATATTTTTAAATGGCGAGAAATTATCAATATTTTCTAATGGTGAGAAATTATCAATATTTTCTAATGGCGAGAAGTTATCAATATTTTCTAATGGCGAGAAATTATCAATATTTTCTAATGGCGAGAAATTATCAATATTTTCTAATGGCGAGAAATTATCACAATATTTTCTAATGGCGAGAAATTATCAATATTTTCTAATGGCGAGAAATTATCAATATTTTTTTAATGGCGAGAAATTATCAATATTTTCTAATGGCGAGAAATTATCAATATTTTCTAATGGCGCGAAATTATCAATATTTTCTAATGGCGAGAAATTATCAATATTTTCTAATGGCGAGAAATTATCAATATTTTTTAATGGTGAGAAATTATCAATATTTTTTAATGGTGAGAAATTATCAATATTTTCTAGATTAAGAAAATTATTCCTACTTTATTAAATAAATTTTAAAAGGAAACCTTCAATTTATTTGAGATGTGCTATAAATATTTTAGCATTTCTATCAATATTTATATTACATTTTGGACTTGGACGCTTTTGTATATCTTCATAAAATTCTTTGCATATCTGCATTATAAAACATTTTGATGTCAGTCATTGTTCTAAATAAACTTGTATCACACATCACATTAAGAAAAAAAAATTAAATTGACAATATTAACGAAATTATAACTTTACAGAAGATGGGTCCTTATTAATTTCCCTTCTGTCCTATACTTGTGTCTATTGCTCCATCTGTTAACTTTGTTAACAAATGTGCAGTGTCAGGTAAAGAGTGAGGTGAGGATGCGTGTAAGTAAGATAAGAATACTTTTGTTTTCAAGTGGTCTGTCCCCAGAGTTTCCCTGTTGTATACCAAGACATGATCCCTTGGCATTGCAGGCATGTGTTGGAGAGTAAGGCACGGGGTTAAGGGGAAAAGTGATAAGTCCAAAAGTGCTTAGAGAGTAAGACGATAAGCGACGGAGTGGATGCCACACGCACGCAAGACTTCGGGTATTCCCGTTTCCTTGGCGTGAAATGGGTGCAACTACCGGTAATTCGCTGAAAATATATAAGGATAATAAAATTCTGTACACTCACGTAATGTAAAAGTTTCCAAAAGCAAAAGTAAACAAAATAGATCTATACTTAGATCTATACATTTTATACAGTATTTTTTTAAAACGCTCAAGCATTGTTTTACTTTATTTAATTTATCAATGATAAATGTGTAGTTTCTTTCTCGAAAGTATTTTTAAGAAATGTGTTTGTGGTCAGTGGGGATGTATCTCTCTCTCTCTCTCTCTCTCTCTCTCTCTCTCTCTCTCATTCTCTCTCTCTCTCTCTCTCTCGGTCACTTATTAGGGTTTACAAAAAGCGCGAACATTATTATCAAATTCCTATTACACAATTGAACAAGAAAATAAGATTTGGAATCAGTCATTCAGTGATGGAGCCACCCACCCAGGTACTTTATCATAATACGGGTTACTCGTTCATGATGTCATCTAGTCTTGAGCTTAAGACACATCTTTTAAAAATTTATTTTGAAAATTAATTAAATAATATTTCGTTTAATAATTAGCGTAGCTGATGTATAACGTATTGTCATTTATGTAGTTAGTATGATAATTGATATGAATGTTTATTTAATTAATATATGCATTGTTATCTCCGTGTACAGCGCTGTGAGCCCGGCTCCTAGCTGGGATACAGCGCTATATAAATTATCATTTTATTATTATTATTATTGGTGCTAAAGGGCATATGACAACAGTATTTTGGGGGGCTACGCTCGGTGGGGGAAAAATTTTCTTGTGGAAGAAACTCTATTGGTGTAGTTTACATCGAATTAGCTAATATTGTTTATGTGTATGTGTTGGGGGGGGATGAGGAGTAACTCCTAATGTTACAATTCGTCAGGATACACCTCTGGAAAGTGGATACATTTGAACAAGTCACAGACAAGGAAATTGTTGGTTTAATGCTCAATGTCCATGGTAAACTATACATAAATACATCAAAAATATCACAATAGTAATAAACTTCGTGCACAAGAGACATTTCCTCAACTGCCGGGAAAAAAGCTTTACGTGAAATCATAAAGTTCATCATTAGGGTGTACTTGGGATTAATTCTTGTTTTATTTTATTGACACAGAAAACAGACACGTATTTCACTAAGTATTATTTAAGGCAGTGGCGTAGAGAAGGGGTGAGCAATGAAATGATTCACCTAATAGGGGGCAACTTATTGTCTTGGTGTGGAGGGGGGAGGGATTCCGTCGAACTTTCGTGCTTTTATTACATGGAAAATTTGGGGTAGGGGTGGGTGGGTGGTGTGGGAAATTTTCAATCCTTTCAGCTTGGAACTAACCCTGGTTACGCCACTGCATTAAGAATACACAGTTTTCACTCTCCCTCCCCACACCTGTGTTGAGGGTAATAATTCCAGCCCCCTTGTCCTGTATACGCCATAACGTGTTCCTCTCATTTTTTTATAGGCGATATATTTACTTTGGTGATTCTAGCCAACAAAAGTCAATTTATCATTTTAAAAAATAATGCATTAAAATTTTTACAAACAAAAAGTGATAAAAAAAGATTATAAGAACACTAATCATGTTATCAAATAATAAAAATAATAGTTCAAGTGAAAAAATAAAGAATCATTTATTGTGAATAACAAAATCCAGTCGCAGTCAAGGAAATGTGGTGCTTACATTCCTGACGCTAGGTCTCACTGGATGAGGTGGGATTCATTAAAACTAGATTTAAAGTACAACTTCAATGTCAGGAATATATAACTGTCACATTTTAAAAACAAGCTTTTTATGTATTGCAGCAGAGTCGTCACTAGGGTTGGTGTCACCCGGGGCGGTAGCTCATGGTTTCACCTCCTCACTACTTAACCCGAGTTTTTTCGAGTTTTCCAGTGCCAAATAATGGGAACATACAGAACTTAACATGTGGTGTCAGTCGGGGTGGCCCACCCCCACCACAACCCCCCTAGTGACGCCACTGTTTTGCAATGTAGAGAATTTCATTATCATTTGATCATTTGAATTGTGTGTGTGCTGTGTGGGAAAAGGGAGCCATGCAGTTTTAGAATATTGTATTTTTATTTTTAAATTTTCCAATATCGTCTTACGCTGTTGCCAGACAACACAGTTAATTTTAATAGCCCATAGTTTACAAACGGAGCTCAATTTATTTCTTCCACTGTTGTAATATTTGGTCGATTCTACAAATAAATAATAAAATGATAGTTGTATGCCCATTTAGAATACAGAAATAGGGTCCGTTGGTTTTAAATTTTGAACGAAAAAATGGGGCAGGCATGGAACTATTCTAAAAACCTTTAGATAACTACAATATTTTATTGGAGAAAATGATAAACTTGAACGCGTGTATTACTTTGATGTGAATTTAAATAAAGCAGATTAACATTGCTCATTGTAAGTTTCAACAGAAGAACTGGTAGAACAAAATGATTTAAAACTGATCAGTTTACCTGAATAAAATATCTGGGTAAAGTTATTAGCTATCCCGTCTAAAACTCGGGGTAGGACGTTAAAAAACGGAAATTTAAAAAAGTGTGAAATAATTTGAGACTTGTGTTCGGCTATTAACGGAAGTACTGAGTGTCATCTCCTCTGCAACAATGTTAATATAAGAAATCATGTCTAATCAGCGTTAGCGTAAAATTGTTTATACACTTATTGGAAAACAATGGAAAGAAATGAAAAACTACAGTTGTCTAGCGGACGTCATCATGTGATGCACGACTCATCCAGGTGCTTAAGGACCGTCCAATAAACTAAACATCACAGGTCTTGGACTTTTTCTCGGGTGTGTCCTGTTTTCTTGTCAGAAAGTAGCATTTCATGGGCGTAGCCTTGCCCTTCATGACCACTTCACCCCTGTAGTCGAACTTGAAACTCTTGTCACTGTTTGTTGAGTCCTGGAGAAATCTGGGGGAAAAAATGGTTTTCATGAACATGCAACTCCTCCTTTACCATAGCAGATAGAGGGTTCAGGTCTTTCGCAAATGCGCGAAGGAGGTTCCAAGGATATGCAACAGCTAAAAATATGCCGAAATAGTTTACTGGATTTCCTGGAAAATCAACACAAAAAAATAATTTAAAAAAAACGAAAAAATATCATTATTTTGTCAATGTGTCGCCAATCATAACATCTATAGGTTAGAAACAAAAGCCAAACAATAACTAATACTATTGAGAACAATGTTGGAGAATGCATTTTTGAAAAAATCTCTTTTCGATTAACTCCCGTAATTTTAGCAGCAATTTGTAGTTAAATTTTTTTGGGTTTATTTTCATAATTATTGATTCTAAATGACTTTTAACGTAATCTAGAAAGACTAGGGGTTGTAGGGTGCCTATGGCGCCAATTTTTTTTTCAAAAGTCCAAGTAACTTATCCTTGCTTGATAAATACGAAATATTAAACTTCCATAAAATGTACACAAAGTATTTTATACATCCACAAATCATCATTTTACAAAGTTCCCTTTTCCTGAATTAAAGTTTAAGCTAAGACAATAGCGTCATATAATTTGATTATACGGGGAGAAACACCACACGTTTTTAAATGCTATAGACTGTTGTACTATTTCAAAAATTATCTTTGATTTATAAGTATTTTGCACACTTCCTAATGTACACCTTGTATTTAAATATAAGCTCAATAAATGACGTCATACCGTTACAGTTACAATGATTGTGTGAGTGAGTGACTTGGGGTATTATATTATTTATGATAATTAATGGGGTTTTCCCGCTTTGTTAGATTGTTGCGCGGTGTGCATTATAATGACACATTTTTGGTATGCTGTAGCGTGAGAAGATATGACGTCATATTTTGTTTACTCTCATAATGACTTGAAATTACTTTTAATGTAATCTAGAATGATTTCCCTTGAATTAAAAAAAAAAAGGAAATTCTTTGTTGGAAATTGCGTTTAAATACTCATTCCAGTTTTTATTTCTTGTTTACATTACAAGCCATGTAACTCACAGAGAATTGATGTTGTTTTTTTTTTCGTTAAAAAAGCAGGGCCGCAAAATTCTCTTTCCTACTAAGACGTCACTATCTGCATCCACAGACACTTTTTTCAAAATCAGTTGCATAAATCATGATTAATTTTATTTAGTTACATAATGCGCCTTAAAGACAAACCAGACCAATAAAATCTCTTAGGATGCTTTCATAAAAAAGAGCTGAAAGATAAAGAAAAAAAAATTCTTTCATGTTAATTAATTAATGTATCGTTAGGTATTTTTTATGATTCTATTGGTGATACATTGAAATTGAAAGGTGTGATATGAAGTGAGGGTGAATCGGGCGAAATAAATTTATCATTGTCCCCCTAAAGCAAGTAGACCAAGATCTCAACAATCAAAATAACATGGTATTTGCCAGACAAATCATCTTAGATTCCAGTTTGTGTTTAGAGAGCTCTAAAGTCAAATCGAAAAATCCATTCTGCTTCATTCGTTCGAGATTTATTAATTTTGGAAACAATGTTGACAAAATTCTTTAAGTTAAAGGGAAAAAAAGCACCACAAAAATAATTTTGTAGAGGACTTAAAAGATTAGAAGGAAATGTAGAGGCTCGTCAGCTGAAGTATTTATGAGAGGCAGTTCAATCTTGAGGTCAGTAAAGATGGAGTGCTGCCATGTAGGGCGAGATATAAGGACCAGCTTCAGACCGTGCTCAATCCTTGAGTTATGGGAGCAGGATTTAGGGAGTCCCATTCAAAGAAATTTACAGGGTGGAGGAAATTTACAGGGTGGAGGAAATTTACAGGGTGGAGGAAATTTACAGGGTGGAGGGAATTTACAGGGTGAAGGGATTTAAAAAATGAAAGAATGAAATAAGTAAAAGGAGAAAAAAAGAAAGACGAAAAGATAGATAGATAGATAGATAGATAGATAGATAGATAGATAGATAGATAGATAGATAGATAGATAGATAGATAGATAGATTAGATAGATTAGATTATATAGATTAGATTAGATAGATAGATAGATAGATATATAGATAGATAGATAGATAGATAGATAGATAGATAGATAGATAGATAGATAGATAGATAGATAGATAGATAGATAGATAGATATTGTGTGGCGTTTGTTTCATCCAGATAGTTGTTGTTGACAGCGAGTAATGTACAAAATACCTTGAAAGTGTACTCAAAAACTTCACAAAGTTTCATGCTTTTACGGACACGGGAAGTTGGGGAATTAGTGATAAGTGAGGGATTTGCCTTTTATTAGTATAGATATATAGAGTGAGAGAGAGGAAGATATATATTTATATAGAGAGAGGAGGATAGAGAGAAATGGACTGTTCAAAATAAAGCTTTCTAATACCAACTTTGAGCCCTGATTAGCTAAAGCTATGTCACGTGACGATTATTATGATCGATGACTCATACGTCAAAACGATCAATTATCCATCTGTATTTTATTGTCTCGCTGTCTCTACTGAGTCCATTTCCACGTCTCGCATAACGGGTGTCCCTGGTAAGAGTTTATAGCCCCCCCTCCAACCCCCAAACTTAGCAGTGCACTACTATTTCACAGTGGTCGCTTCGATGCCTTGGTCGAAGTCCTTATCATAATTTGTAAGTAAATTTTCCACATCAAAGGAAATAGGAAAAACGAATGTGCTGAAACAATTTTTTTTAAATTAAAAAGAAAGTGAGTCTTAACTAATTGAAGTTATAATTATTTATGAAATATCTTAAAGGCGCACCAGACATTGTAAGGAAAGCCCTCACTGGGGGACCATCGACGTTTAACGCAGCTCCGATTACGTCTGGTCGTGTCAGATTATCGAAAAGCATGCCGGGAGAAGGATGAAGGAAGTGAGTGGGGGGCGGTGGCCGTATTATTACCATCGATACAAGTCAACGTTATCCATTGACTCTCAACTAAATTTGCTCCCGGTCTGATGGAGAAGATCGGTAAACGATGCTGGCAGGGCCCCCGGTGACTGACCCATGTGACGTACAAAACGTGCACTTTTAGGTAACGTGACATTATTATGACGAAATACTTTGCAGAGCCCCATTCAGGTTATTTTCCCCATGGACGTTGATTATAAGAAGAGACAAAAGTTGTTGGCAGGAAGAAATATTTTTTTATACTCTCCTTTGTGAAACGTCATAAATGCAAACAAAGTACACATGACCTTTGGGGTTGTTATGATTCAGTAATTCAGCATGGTACAGTTTTATCATTAACAAGAGATGAGATCAAAGTTTCCAAGAGATGATGAGATCAAAGTTTCCAAGAGATGATGAGATCAAAGTTTCCAAGAGATGATGAGACCAAAGTTTCCAAGAGATGATGAGACCAAAGTTTCCAAGAGATGATGAGACCAAAGTTTCCAAGAAATGATGTGACCAAAGTTTCCAAGAGATGATGAGACCAAAGTTTCCAAGAGATGATGTGACCAAACACCACAGACCTGTAAGCGTACTCAGACACGTTGATTCTCCCTTTCTCTCCGGTGGTCTCTGTCCGGCTGGTCAAGTTGACCGTGTTACCAAACAAGCAATACCTGGGCATTTTCTTACCGATCACGCCGGTAACCACCTCACCCGAGTGAATGCCGATGGTGATCTGGAATGTAAACAAATTCATTGAAAGGATTTATTGGGGTTTTTTTTGTCTGTGCTGGATTTTTTTTTTTTTTTTTTTTTATAGGGGGAGAGGTGATTTCTGAAGATTTTTAAACAGTCCGGGTCGAAAAATAGGTTTATCAGATGATGTTAGATTTGTTTGTTTTAAAACTTGATACAGTTGCAAATGTTATAATGATTGCTAAAGTATTATCTGTGTCAAAAAACCAGTGGTGAAGCTGTTGTAAAGAAGGTAACAATATTTTCATTCCTCTACCACTAAACAAGCAGAAGACTTGAATGAGAAAAAAAGAAGCCGCTACCGTTCATTAATAAGAGTTTTTAAAGGAGCAAGGCAGCTCCTGGGGTAAAACTCACGAGGCAAACGCCGTTGGAGACTAAAGACAATATGGAAATGTTGGCGTATTGATGTTGGTAACACAGCATGAAAGGGTTGGGAAGAACTGAACACGCTAACTAGAAACCTTGTCAAGTGACATGCTTTGACAGGTGTTATATGTTACTTGTGTATACCAGACCCTTCTTCTTTCTATACATAAGGTTAATGGCAACCCTGAGGATATTGAATGATTTGACGGACAATATAATTTTATAATTGTATAGAGATAATATTTTTAGTAATATGGTGAAGGCTATGTCACTGTTTTTGGATTTCTTAAATTAAAAAAAAACACGTTTTAATGTTTTAGGTATATTACATATAATTTGACATTTTTCGTTGATGAGGGGTTGTCAAAGATTTTTAGGCACATGTAACATCTTAATTATGCAGTATCGGCTTTGTTTCTCAGTCCTCACCATAATGGGGTCTCCGTTGGGATCTTTTAGTTCCCTGGAAATCTCCATCAGGTCAAGAGCCAATTTGGCAATACACCTGGCATGGTCGTCACATTTCTCTGGCAGACCACTGACCGCCATGTACTTGTCACCGACTGTTTCAACCTGAAAGGCAACCACCACGTTAAAATAATTAGCGGTAACTGTTTGGTAAGCACCAAGCTGTTATACCCTCAGCAAGGCTGGGATTTCATTTTGTGTTGGAAATAAATGTTTTCTTCCTAACATTTACTTAAAAATAAAATTTGGAAATAACTGTTTCAGTGTGAAAATATTTAATTCCTACAATCATCGTTAAATTATAAATGGGTTTCAGTCTAAATTTTAATATCGTATATGATGAAATTTTGCTAAATTATAAGAGCGTCGTTTTATCATTAATAGACAAATATTTTAAAACAAAGAACACGTAAGTCTTTTTTTTAACCTTAAAGATATTTGGGTTCTTCACTGGGTCCAGCATCTTGTCGAATCTCGTGTAGACTATATTGAGTAACTCCACAATCTTCATGGCGCCCTGGGTGTCAGAGTGCTTGGCGCTGTACTGTGTGAACCCGACGATTCCACTACGCGAGGATCGAGAAGAGGATTTTAGAGTAAACATTTTCTTCTATAAATAACTTTTAGCATTAAGTGGATCACATGGCGTAATGAAACTATATATCTTAACAACCCATTGATAACATTTTTTAAATAAAAGGCTTCACTTTATTTTGTTCTTGAAATGTTCTTCATAAATCCATTTTTTCGAACATTCGTGCTTTTGGGTGTGTCTGCTTGTACGTTGGTATGCTGTGTGTTGTGTGGGTGTGATTTTTTATTTTAATTTCCCACCCCTTCTGGATCGTTGCATTTCACATGATCTCATTATTATTAACAACGAATCACACCAATACCCCCCCCCCCACACACACACACACATACACTTCCGACAACAACAAAAACTTACACGTTAAAGGAACAAATAAAACTCGTTTTTATTTTTTCAGTTGGAAAACTTGTATATTTAAATTTCCCAAAATTATTATTCTGTTTACGCGTTCTACACGCAAATGTTGAATATATAAGGAAAAACTGTCACTAGAGATGAGCAGTTGTTTGTTTGCTATATCTTCCACAGAGACCTCACTTATAAAGGTTTTCGTTTATCCCTTAACGAATAAATTAGTTTAAAAAATTAAAAGGATTTTGTCATTTCTTTCAGGAAAAACAGCACGTTGATCTTTCAGCCACATTATCAAAAATTCTTTAAATGACGTCATTACAACAACAAAAAAAAGTAATAAAAACTCGCATGAGTATTTAAAATTAATTTGCAACAAAGAATTAGATCTAGATCTACCTACTTTTTTTATATAAGGGAAATCGCTCTAGATTAGAGTCTACATTAAATGTCATTTTAAATCAATAATTCTAAAAGTAAACAAAACTATTGCAATCTTCAAATATCTGCTAAAATAACGGGAGTCGAACGAAAAGAGATTTGCCGAAACTTCCTTCTCCAACATTGTACTAAATATTATTAGCTTTCGTTCGGCGTTTGTTCAACCCGATAGATGATATCGTTGGCGAGATATTGACAAAATCCAGTTATTTTGTCGTTGTTATTTGTCCCCAGGAAATCCAGTAAACCTTTTAGAGAATTCTTTGGACCCGAACCCTATATCTGGTATGGTTCAGGGGTAGTTGCATGTGCCATCTCCAACAAACAGGACAGACTTTTCAAATATAGAAACACAATTTGTCAAATGGGGAAACTGCGTTAAAAATAAGATGCCAATCTTATCATCAGCAATGATCAAACTGTACGCCAAACGTTAAATAGGGTCTCAGATATACAAATATTGCCATATTGTCATAAGTTTTAGCTAAAAATGTCCGGGTTCTTCAAACGATATCTTGTATTTACAACTACTAACAATAACTCAGTCTTTACCTGAAGAGCAGAGTGACGTGCGGATACTTCATGGCGTTGACAGGCCGCCTGTGACGTAATTCATTGGCCACAGAAGGAGGCAGGATGGAGTACATGAGCCTGAAATTGTGATGGTATAAAAAAGAAAAGTTATAATTAATGTTCGCGTGTGCAAAAAAAAAAAGAGTTTTGAAAAACTCTGTTATATCAAGTATCCCCATCCCTGACAGATTTTCCACAAATTTTAACATCTGTTGTCTTGAGTATTCTCAAAACCCATGTCTCCTATTCATAAATAACATAAACTAACACATTTACAAATCTTCCAGCCAGTTTTAAAATAATTATATACATCATGTCAATTTGTCTTTTCTTTCTCCTGTAGATCGTTAAGCGTCTTTCAATTAAACAAAGTTTTATCTTTTAATGTAATCTTTTGCATGTGTGACATCTACCAACAGATGTGGCATCAAATATTATGTCTTTAAAGCCTGATAAGACACATAGCTATATCTGTTATATCTATTATGAATCTGTTTCTAAATGTATTTATATTTCTCTCTCTCTATTTTTTTTTATCTATTGACAAATCTATATTTATTTCTTCAGCTATTTCTATATCGACCTATAATTTCTGAGCCCAGGATGATTACAAACAAAGGTCATTTCTCGTCCCACTGACCTATCGGTTTTCTTCTTCTCGTCCTCTAATTCCCTGTACGTCTGCTGTAGCTGGTCAGTGAGGACCTCCAGGTTCTGTGCCAGCTTGTACTCAGCCTCCCAGTGCTCGGACAGGAGGACGAGCTCCCTGGTAGCGTCATGGAGCGGGATGTCACTCAGGTACAGGCCCCGCCTACTGATGTCATCAAGGTTCATGACGCTGGGTGAGCACAGGAACAAGATGGAGTCGCACTCCGGCACGTAGATCATTTGACCTGAAAGAAACCGACAATTCTAGTGATGTCTGACCTAGAGGAACTCCACAATTCAAGTGATGTCTGATCAAGAGGAACCCCACAATTCTAGTGATGTCTGACCACGAGGAACCCCACAATTCTAGTGATGTCTGACCAAGAGGAACCCCACAATTCTAGTGATGTCTGACCACGAGGAATCCCAAAATTCTAGTGATGTCTGACCACGAGGAACCCCAAAATTCTAGTGATGTCTGACCACGAGGAACCCCACAATTCTAGTGATGTCTGACCTAGAGAAACCCCACAATTCTTGTGATGTCTGACCTGTAAGAGCCCCAGAACTGAAGGGTCGTCTGACCTGAAAGGACCCCACAATTGTACTGATGTCTGGCCTGAAAGAACCACACAATGAAAGAAACTCACAAATGATGTCTTACGTGGAAAAAAATGTCTACAATTTTTTGTTAGTTCTGACCTGATGAACAATGAGGGGAGCTAAATACTTAAAATTTAAGTGTTTGTTTTTTTAAGTGTCTCTTTTGCATGAATAAAAATAGTTTTGATTCCAGAGTAATTTGTACTTTGTGCGACATAACTCTTCTAGTTCTGCTCTACGCACAAGCAGTGAAGCAGAAGATTCGGTTCAGTGATTTTGGAGACGCGAAACCACCATGAACAAGACAATGAACACGTGTGAATGTTGAGACAGTCAATCGTAATTTAATTCAAAAAAATTTATTATTTTATATTCATCTCTAATTAAATATTGAATGCAGCATAAGTGTGGCACAAAACCTATGACGTCACTGTAAACAATTCGATTTGTAATGAAAACTTTGTTGCGCTGTACGCCAAAGGAATTTTTTTTCAAACTAAAATTGAAGTGTCCAGCTTTTTAAATTGATTTATCTTTCCTACCCCCATCCATACACACACATACACACACACACACACATACACACACAAACACACCAACGCACACACAAACACACCGACACACACAAACAAACACACCAACACACACACACCAACACACACACACACACACACCAACAGACACACACACACACCAACACAAACACACACACTAACACACACACACCAACACACACACACACACACCAACACAAACACACCAACACACACACACAAACACACCAACACATACACACACACACACACACAAACACACCAACACACACACACCAACACACACACACACACAAACACACCAACACACACACACACACACACAAACACACCAACACACACACACACAGAGACATTTACTATCCCCTTTTAAAAACAAGAGAGACGGAGACAACAACAAAAAACTTTATGCAATTATTGATGAATTGTGAATTTATGATATTCTGATTTTTTTTTTTAAAGATGTTGCAGTCGCATTACTTCATGAGAGGTGTTGTATTTCTTACTTTGCGAGAGAAAATGGAACGACCTTTAAGCACCGGAATATGGCGTAAATAGAGATTTATACATTTATTGTTTATTATTACATTTGAACAGTTTTATGAAGATTGTTAATTTATCGCTTGAATATATATTTTTTCAATTATGTAAACTATGCAAGGGTCAAGGATAACTCACAGGCTCGACCATTCAATGCTCTTAGACTGGATGACAGTAAAAGACGTGGGCTTAAAAATTATTGTTTGTTGAAAACTTACATCAGATGTGCGTAATACAAATTGTGCCTCTCCAAATCATGTGTTTATCTTGTCTTATCTTATCTTATATGTTACAGACGCTCCTTCTGTACAGAAGATTATTGCGTCCTACGTATTTCTATGGTTTGTGTTTAGTCCTGTATTCTTACTAGAGTTTTAAAAGATGATAAAGTGGAGGCTTTCATGGTTTCTTCAGGCAACCCATTCCACGCCCGAATACCGAACGGAAAGAAAGAAAACTTGTATGTGTTTGTTCTTGCATATGGAATAAGAAAGGTGTTTTTATCTTTATGTCTATTTGAGGGTTGTATTATTTTATCTTTGTGTTGTATTTCTAAATTAGAATTAATTGCCTTATGTATAATTACTAATTTTCTCTTGGTTCTTCTATCCTCTAGTGTTTCAAGGTTTAATGATTTAACTAACGGTGTTACTCTTGTCAGTTTTGAATATTCTCCAGTAATGAATCTGACAGCTCTTTTTTGTATTTGTTCTAACTTATCAATATTTTCTTTGGTGGATGGGTCCCATACTGAAGATGCATATTCTAGTATAGGTCTCACCAGGGTGAGGTAGCATTTTAGTTTTATATCTTTGTTACATTTGTAAAAGTTTCTTTTTATAAAGCCTAAGGTTTTGTTTGATTTTTTAATAACTTCATTGACATGGGGATTCCAATAAAGTTTCTCATTTATTATGACTCCTAAGTATTTCGCATCTTTAGTTTGGGTTAGTTCTTTTCCATGAATGAAATATTTTGACTTTATTTGTTTCTTTTTCTTTGTTACTCTTAGCAGTTGACATTTTTTCTGGGTGGAAGGACATACTCCAGTTAGTTTCCCATTTTATTAATTCATCTAAGTCTTTTTGTAAAATTTTTCTATCTTGTTCTGACTTGATTGTTCTATAGATTATACAATCATCAGCAAATAACCTAACTTTAGTTCCTGTTGAGATATTGTTGGGTAAGTCATTTATATAAATTAAAAATAGTAAGGGACCTAGGACAGTTCCTTGTGGAACTCCTGAGTTAACCTTTATTGGTGTAGATTTAGAACCATTAATTATTACAGTTTGCTCCCTACCCAATAGGAAATCTTGGATCCAGTGATGTAAGGGACCTGAGATTCCAAAGTATTTAAGTTTTTTGAGTAAACTAAGGTGGATGTGTTTAAGGAAATTATTGCCTGGGATAATACGCAATGCCGTCAACTGGGTGGATGGTTCATTTCTATTGACATAAATTATCATGGCACAAATATTTGTTGTGTTATTAGTATTGGTGCCTTTTATTACATCTGGCGGAGCTGACCGCGACCCGAAACAGACAACTCCTGGCAGACAATGCCAAAGTCCGATACGTTAGGTGTTGGGTGCTAGTCACATATGATCACAGTCTCTGTATGGATCTTGGGCAAAGCATTTATATGCAATGCCGATGATGAAAACAAATGTACCCATTGAAGGTCGGGTTACCAGGAGAGCCAGTACGGATTAGCTAAAGGAACCGCTAAGAATGCAGCGGGCGCCAGCTCTGAAGAAACCTTCCAGTGGGGGCTACACCCTAGGTAGGTCATTGATGATCCCCTGCATTGCTGCGGTCCTAACCATAGAGACGTGTATGCTTTGCCTGGGTGGCGCCGAAGTGGTAGCGAGTCGAAGTAGGGAAAATTCCACCCCTCCTTTAGGAGGTCAACTCAGTGGGAGGTTTCTTCGACCTTGTGTCCTGGACGCCCAGGTGGCCGCTTCAGAATCCATCGCTCGGGGGGTGGAGGTGGCTTCTAAGCTTTTCGTCCCCTAGGGGGCCCGCGAGCTGAGGGGTTTTTTCCGGGAAGCCCCATGAAGAGCACTGGCCTGGGACTGCTGATTTTCTTCCACATGTAGGATCATTACTTATGGCGCCCATTTTTGGAGAGTAAATTCTAGTGATATAACTGATCGCCGCTGTTAACATATAATTTCTAGCTACTTTGTACTGTAATACCTTTTAGCCTCATCTGTTCTTGCTCTGCCAAGACGGTGGACTGGGCATCGTTGAGCTCCTCGTTGTTCAGCAGCCCCTGTCTTGTGATGAGCACAAACACCGTGTTGATGTGGGACAGGATGTTGTCGAAGGAGAACTCCATGTGAGGTCTGATCATGTCGAAGAGCTCGGTGATACAGCAGTTCTGATACACCTGTTGGGACACACAGCTAGGTAATACAGCCGTTCTGATACACCTGTTGGGACACACAGCTAGGTAATATAGCAGTTCTGATACACCTATTGGGACAAACAGCTAGGTAATACAGCCGTTCTGATACACCTGTTGGGACAAACAGCTAGGTAATATAGCAGTTCTGATACACCTGGGGAGGGGGTCAAACAGCTAGGTAATACAGCAGTTCTGATACACCTGGGGAGGGGGTCAAACAGCTAGTTAATACAGCAGTTCTGATACACCTGGGGAGGGGGTCAAACAGCTAGGTAATACAGCAGTCCTTAAATATATATGTGATAGTAGTATATCAGCGTTGGATTTAGCTTGGCGTCGAAACAAATAGAGGCCTTATATTTTTCTATATCTTCCTACTTTTAAAAACAGCTAATCGTAAGATTTCAGATAGATTCATGGCGAAACAAGAGGGGCCAGAACTCTAGCTAATCCACTAAATTGGTATAAATAATATAATTTTTTTATGACAATGATAACGTTTCAATGGTAATTTCATCTATTCCTTAAATTTAAATAGTATTTTTAGTAGACAATGTTTAAACAATTTCACAATTGAGTCGTATACAGATTGGTCAAATTTGTATCAATTCTCATTTCTTAAAACTTTTTAAAACACATAAAACGTATCTTTTTAGGAATTTGAAATTAGTTCTAAAATGAGTTTGATAAAACATTTTATTATATCCTTAACAATGCAATAATTAAATATTTTTATTAAAGATTTTTAAAAAATCATTATACAATGTACTGCCTTTACTATTTGAACTTCTCAAGATTACCTACCCTTGGTAAAACCCGACCAATAGACATGCCAGTTTGTTGAATGACCAGATTTCTGTCAAAAAGTAAGTGAAACGGAAACGCTCGGCAGAACGAGGCCGGGCTGATTTTCGGCTCGGACGATAAGTTGTGCTCGAATGTTTCCAGGTCTGCCTTCTGTTTCTGGTGCTGCCTGCTCTCCTCAATGATGGCAAACTGGACATGATCGCAGCCGTCTTCCCTTGTCTTGATAATCTCGACGCTGACAGGCGAGTTGTGAAGCTCTCTGGCAACTTCCTGTATTGAAGAGATAGTGGTTGACACAATTCTGCATCTTTTTTTAAAGAAAATTTAATCGCTTTCCGTCGGGGATTTTTTTTAAAGATTAAGTTTTATAATAGAATTCTCATAGAGAAAAAAAAAACGTATTCATCGTAACAATTTTATTTTGCCGTTTTTTTAAATTTATTTTAATTTATTTTGAAGGGGGTGTGAGGGAATTGATTTTTTTAAAAATATTTTAATGCTTTTCAATGAATGTTTCTCTGTGCAACAGAAAGGAATTTTAAAAATTGTATTTCCTTACAGCAAGCTTCAGACAATATAAAGTGTAACGCACAGTGTCAGCCTAACAACAACATACATAACTCCCTACTTGGGAATATGAGAAATAATCCAACACGATTCAACAACTACATAAATATTGTGACATTAGATGTTTCATTTACATTTTTATAACACCAGTTGAGAACAGAGGATAATACAAAAATTTAGTCACTCACAGACCACTCACATACACACACGCGCGCGCACGCACACACACACACACACAAACATACACACACAAACACACACACTCACATACAAACACACACACATACAGACTCACACACAAACACACACGCACACACACACACACTCACATACATACACACTCACAAACATACACACTCACACACACAAACACACACACTCACATACACGCACGCACACACACTCACTCACATACATACACACTCACACACATACACACTCACACACACAAACACACACACACACACAAACACACACACGCACACACAAAGCCATTCATTAATATCTTTGACAGTTAGAGAGCTGCTTATACAGTTCTGTCGTCATGAACTTCCACAGAAACTTAAAATGTTTAATACGTTAACCTTGACAATCCCAATGACGATGTGCTCCAGCCCAGGTCTGTCGGAATAGTAGTGCAGGACCGTCGCTCCGTCTGACGCCCTCTCCGTGCACCTGAAGGATGGGGCCCTCATCCCGGGATAGATTGTTGACAGGTGATCGTGGAGGGCATCTAGGTTTTGTAAAAAGTCTGTTGTTGTGGCTCCAAGTACCTTTAATGTACAAACAAACGCACAATATTCAAAAGTTGCAGACTATCATTGATCGAGAAATTTAAAAAGCATTGTTGGATGAGTTAATGAAACAAAACATCTCAAAAATATTAATTCCTCAAATGAAAACACATTTATTGCAAGAATTTTAATTATTGACTTTTTATATTCATGACTACAATTCTAGCCTGTTGAATTTGTTTCTCTTGTGCTATTGGTCTGTACTTATGTTTAATATAAAAATGCAAAAAACAGACAAACAAAAGTTAGTTAATATAAAAATAAGACAAACAGACAGACAAAAGTTAGTTAATATAAAAATAAGACTAGCAGACTAACATAAGTTAGTTAATATAAAAATGCAACAAACAGACAAACAAAAGTTAGTTAATTTAAAAATGCAACAAACAGCAAACAAAAGTTAGTTAATATAAAAATGCAACAAACAGACAAACAAAAGTTAGTTAATATAAAAATGCAACAAACAGACAAACAAAAGTTAGTTAATATAAAAATGAAACAAACAGACAAACAAAAGTTAGTTAATATAAAAATGAAACAAACAGACAAACAAAAGTCTCCTAAATGTTTGTACCTTTGCTTTTAAAGACTGACCTTGAGAATCTTGTCGTAACCAGACTCCACGCAGTACTCGAAGAACATCTTCCCAAACAGTTGGAGCACGGTAGCAGCATCGACATCTGATAACAGGACAGCGGAGATTACGTCATTGTTTTTAAACAGCTCGTGCGAAAATGTGTAACTAATTTTAAAATGACGAGAACAAACTTCTCGTAAGTTTATCATCAGGTCTGGTTTGGGGGGGGGGGCATCGAATCTAATTTACCAAGATATGGACGTGAACGCATCGTTGTTGTTGTTTTTTTTCTGAGTATCGGAGCTACATGGAATATGAATCTATTTTCCTGTAACTTCAGACTACTACATATCTAATTAATAAATGTAATTAAAACTTTGGGTTAAGATAAGAGTAGATGAGACTATTATGAAACCACTGTCCCATCAATCATTGTATGAACTACTCCAACACTCAGCAGGTGAATTCACTCACGGAGGACCTTGCAGGCGGCGCCAACCAGATCATAGGACACGCTGTCGTCATAAACCTGCCGTACCAGGAAGTCACCCTCCATGTCCAGGTAGGCCTCTTGCCTGTCGGTAAATATTGAATATAGAGACAAATAAGACAGAATATAGGAACAAACAAGACAGAATATAGGAACAAACAAGACAGGCTATGGGAAAACAGGACATAATGTAGGGACAAAAAAGAAAGAATATAGGAACAAACAAGACAGAATATAGGAACAAACAAGACAGGCTATGGGAAAAACAGGATAGAATGTAGGGACGAACAAGAAAGAATATAGGAACAAACAAGACAGAATATAGGAACAAACAAGACAGGCTATGGGGAAAACAGGATAGAATGTAAGGACAAACAAGAAAGAATATAGAGAAAAACGAGACCAAATATAATGACAAAAAGAACAGAATATAAGGACAAACAAGACAGAATATAGGGAAAAACAAGACAGAATATAGGGGAAAAACAATAAAGAATATGGAGAAGAACAAGACAGGATATAAGGACATACATAGACTTAATTTAGGGACAAACATGACAGAGTAAATTTGACAAATAGAACAGATTATGGGGACAAACAAACCAGTATTGGGACAACCTTGACAGAATATATGGACACACAAGACAGAATTTAGGGGTAAAATCACAATAAAGAGACAAACAAGACAGAATAAATGGACTAACAAGACTGGAAATGATTTCAAGAGTGAAAGAATATAGGGACAAACATGTAAGAAAATTCACTAAGTTTTCTAAGTAATCCTTTACTCTATATGGAGTGTGGCGGATAAGAGGATTTCCGCTACTATCCGGATTTGGCAAATAGTTATGACTGATCCGGCAAATATTAGTGCCCAACTATCCGGATCCTACAAATAGTAAAAAAAAAAAAAAAGCCTTATGCTTCCACACCTTAATTCTACAAATGATTTAAGGCAATTTGTTCAGAACAACTGATGAGATTTTACGTGTTTGATTTTGACCTCGCGGTTTAAATACGTAAAAGATTTTTCGGTTACTGGGGCTTCTATAGAGAGCTTTTCTTTTTTGACCAACTGGAGACTGTTTGTTTGGCATAATTGTTTTAATATTTTATTTTCAAAAGTCCAAGTAACTTATCCGTTTTTTAAAAAATAAATAAGAAATATTAAACTTCCTGAAATGTACACAAAGTATTTTCTATTTATAAATCCTCAAATCCTCTTTTTCCATCGTTCCCTCTTCCAAAATCAAAATATAATCTAAAACAATGACGTCATATAGTATTTTTAAAGGCGAGAAACACCGCACGCTTTTTTAACTGCTATGCACTGTTGTACTATTTCAAAAATAATATTTCATTTATAATTATTGTGCAAAACCTCCTGATGCACACCTTGAATTAAAATATAAGCTCAAACAACGACGTCATAGCGTTACGGATCCATTCAGTGACTTGGGCTATTATATTGTTTATTTATTAGTTAATAATTTTTTTAATTATTCTATTTAATCATTTATTTTTGTTTAACTTTTTTTTTACACCAAGGTAATTCAACTATTCATTCAAGTGAGCTTAGATACATACCATTAATCCCCTTATTAGTTTATTTGCGAGGGATATTGGCTATTTTAGAAAGCCCTCCACTTCAAACTCATCCCCTACAACAACACACACTTGTGTCCTAGCGAAACTAATGTCTACCGTTGATTGTTCCGTGTTCAACAAACAATACGATCGAACACTCCAGGTCGGTTTCGTGTGTTATCGTTTGACGCCAATCTGCAGGTCACCTTCAAATACCTTCTTGAGCGTATGTTTGTTACACACTTGCTAAGGTCTTACTCGGGTCTCTTGGGTCACCGTGACATTTATATGTGACACATATCTAGAGAGGTCTATTCCGATTGATTGCGAATTTAGTCCAGGCTGTTTGAAAGTTGGTTCCGGTTTTCCTATTGTAAAACAAACTTTTCTTTTACATACTCGAATTAAATCCCTGTAATAGACTTCAATGTAATGTCACTTTAAGATGGAGTGTTAAAAGTACGATGTGTCTCTCTTCTTCTTTAAGATTTATGTCTTAACGGTGCGGGGAAAAAAATCCTAATAGTTTCTCCCCCAGGGGATTAGACAGAACGGACCATTTGAGTGGGTCTTAGATGAGCGCAACTAACGAACAGTCACGAGGCCTCTTCAGTTGCCAGCGCTGGATCTTTCGTCCTGCCCGATCGCCCGAGGGTCTGGTTAATCCATTAGTAGATTATGAGATAAGACCTCGGCGGTGTTCGTCGTGGATTAATTGATGTGCCTCCGGCCATACATGCTAGACAACATCATGTTCCTTACTTGACCTGTCCCCCCCCCCAGTGTTTAAATCACAACATATTCCCTACTTGACCTACCTTCTTCCTCCCTCCCCCAGTTTTTAAATTACAACATTTTCCCTACGTCAATGTCAACAGCCAGAAACTCGACGCAGTGAAACGCTTCATATACTTAGGCAGCACACTGTCTCAAAATGTCACCATCGATGACGAAGTGAATGTCAGAATTGCCAGGGCCAGCTCCACTTTTGGCAGGTTGTACCCAAATGTCTAGAACAAAAGAGGCATTACCATCCAGACCAAGAGAAAGTATATAGGACAGTGGTGCTCCTTAAACTGCTTCATGCATGCGAAACATGGACCGTGTATCAACGCCATGCTAAAAAGCTTAACCACTTTCACACAGCAAGCCTCAGGAAAATCCTCGGCATAAAGTGGCAGGACAAAACTCCAGACACAGTGGTACTAACCAAAGCAGGTCTCCCATGCATCTTCACCCTTGGGATTCAGTCACAGCTTCGCTGGGCAGGGCATCTAGCCCGAATGCCAAATGAGAGATTACCAAAGAGACTCTTCTATGGTGAGCTCCAGCATGGCCCGTGGTCCCGTGGTGGACAAAAGAAACGCATCAAAGACACATTGAAAGCCTCTCTGTAAGCGTTTGCCATCAACCCAGACACGTGGGAAGGAGCTGCAGTGGACCGGTCCACCTGGCGCCAAACCATCTACGAACCTGCCAGGACATGCAAGGCAAACAGGATCAACGCCGCAGATAAGAAGAGGCAAGCTCGAAAGGCCCGTGTTGCCAACCCTCCAGGAGTAAACCCACTCGTCCCATGCCCATGTCCTTTCTGTTCCCGAACTTTCCGTGCCAGGATCGTTCTCGTCAGCCATCTGCGCACACATAGGCAAAACCAATCGCAGCAACCCTCGGGTGACTACAGTGGTCCTCGTCGACTCGATGGACGAACAACATTCCCTATTGATCTGCCATGCTCCTACCTCCAGTGTATAAATCACAACATATTCCCTACTTTCCCCCCTCCCCAGTGTTTAAATCACAACATATCACTTACTTGATCTGTTTCCAAGCCTCCTCTCCAAAGTTCCTCAACACCAGAAGCTCCAGGGCGTAGTTCACAAATCCATACTGAAAATATTAAAAATATTTTCGCTATAAGGGGATAAAATAGCTCTCCTCAACCACTTCACGAATATTCCATTTAAGCTGCGAAGCAGTTTAGAATTACCGCGCATGCAAATTTTGTAAAGTATTTCACATACAAAAAAAAAATAAAAAAATGTTGCTAACCACCTCCGCACACCAGTTTTTTTTTTTAATTTGTTTTTTTTTATTAACTCCAGCACACTGACCAACGACCCTAAGAGGTAACGATGCCCTTCAACCCACCCTCCCCCCTACCCCCACCCTACGATACGTGTTCATAAACTTTTTACAAAATACTAGTGGTTCGACTAGTGAGTATGTGACTTTGACTTCTAAGTAATTTTATAAGCTGGACTAGTAATTTGGCTTGACTTGGGAACACTGCCGGCCTAAGGGAATTTGAGGCCTTAGCCCAGGGGTGCGCAACCTTTGGGCTGTTGCCGGCCGTATTAAAATTAAGTTACCATTGCAACATCAGCCAAAAAAATTTCATTGAAAACGAAACGGTCGCTATAAAAAATGTACCTCTCGAAATAGTCAACGCGATATAATAATGACATAATCATAATGTATTGTAGGCAAACATATGTGCTTAATTACAAAGAAAAACATTCTCCATCGATATTCTCTTATAAGGCTTCTTTATTGAACATTCTCATGTAAAACTAGCATCATGTCACACACGTACAAAATGAGTAAATTTTTAAGTGTCATTCGTACACTGAGAACACAATAATTTTGTGATTTTGAGATTGGTGTCAACCAATCGGGTTCGATTTTTATCCTTTTAATATTTCATTCTTGAAAATGACGCTTCGCACATGTATAAAGGCGCTGTTCATAAAGTGCGTCATGCTCCAGAGGGGGGTCGGACCATGTGTGACGTCACGGTGTTTTATATTAAATTTTAAATATTTTTTTAATTAAAAACAAACATTTTTGTGGGGTGGGGTGGGGGAGGGGGGTCAAGATTTGTGACAGCGAGG
>MUZC01001055.1:86647-108484 GCA_002072015.1 Radix auricularia
CTTTATGTTTACAGACAAATAGTAAAAATTATTAATAATAGCAATAACCGTTCCAGCCCACAATTTTGTTTCTAAATGATGTATATAATACTAAAGCAACACTTAAACATTAATGACTGTTAACATAACATACATTCCGGCATGAGGGTTAATAATCTATTTATTCAACATTTGAGTAAATGACGCTATCCCTAAACTCCAAATAAATAATTTTTAAAGCATACAGTTGAATCAATTTTGTATTGAGGATAAAATGTGTAGTAAATCATTGTATTTGAAAATTCCAGAGAAATTTTGATTTAAAAAAAAAATCTCTAGACTTATTGATAAAAAAATTATAAGTCCACTTAGATTTATTAATTATTTCTAAAACTTTAAGATGGACCTGAATTTACTAGTTAATATATATAAACTTTTAAAAAGTACACTGACCGCCGCCTCGTTACTACACCACACAACATTTAACTAAATTCATCATTTGTCAAAGTATTTCTTTTTCAATTAAAGTGTTGTAACATATATCATTGAGGAGAGATGTGATGTTGCAATGTTCTGGTTATTTCTAAATATAATACGTTTTAATCCCTTTATTTTATACATATAAATTTAGTATTATTTCAAAAACATTATTTTTTTTTTTTAATTAAATTAACCGAACAATTGTTGTTATGTATTCTTTCTTATTTACATTTTTATCATTATCGTCAATTATATAATTTTTGATGGGATATACCGACTTTTTTTCAGGACGACTTGTAATAAAAAAAAAAAAATTAATGAGATATTTCATGCTTTTTTATCGATTAAAAAATTAATTAGTAGAATTTTTTTTCTATTTTCTAAAAATATCATTCAATGCTAGTATATACAAGTAGTTATTTTATACAAGGATTTTACATTAATTCGTAAACATTAAATCAGAAATTTCTTTTGTGTTGAACATATTTGTCTACTCGAAGGGAAATAATCTTGATAATCATACACATACGTTATTTTAAAAAAAAAAAGCATTTTATGTCCAACATACAGATTTTATTACTTTTGAAATAATTCATAATAATTTACTTAAAGTACAACTTCAATTGATATTGTTAAAATTGAATAATAACTAAAACTGATTTTCTAAATAATTAAATTATTATCTACAGATTGGAAACTTTAAAGAAGAAATCAGACGCGGAAGGACTGTATAAATACGTTGTAGTTCCACGATCATGCCTACTGATCACGTAGTACATATACTAAAATTGGAACGATATAGAGAAGATTAGCATGGCCCCTGCGCAAGGATGACACGCATATTCGTGAAGCGTCTCATATTTTTTAGAAATAGATTAACTGCTCTTTTTGATAATTATTTATTTGAAAATCTCTTTAAATTAACAGAAAAATAGTAAAAATATTATTAATAATAGCAATAACTTTTCAAGCCCACAATTGTGTTTCTAACATGCAGTATAATGATGAATATAATGCTAAATCAACACATACACATTAATGACTGTTAAAATACACATACATTCCGGCATGAGGGTTAATATCCTAATCATTCAATAATTGAGTAAAGGACAATGCATAATATATTGACGATATCCTCAAACACAAAATACATATTTTAAATTAAATTACAGTTAAATAAATTTTGTGTTGAGGATAAAATGTATAATAAGTCATTGTATTTGAAAATTCTATATAAAATTTGATTTTTTAAAAAACGTTTATAGAACTACTTATTGATTAAAAAAAAATTAAGTCCACTTAGATTTATCAATTTTTTAAATACTGCATGAAATACCTGAACTTACGAGTCATTATATAAACTTTTTAAAATTATCCTTATTGCTGACCACAGCCTCTTAATTCCGCTACATGCAGTTTCACTAAATTTGTCATTTATCAACGTATTTCCTTTTCAATTAAAGTATTTTAACATCTATAATTGATGAATGATGTGATGTTGTAATGTCGTGGTAATTTTTAAATATAATACTTGTAAATCCCTTCATTATATACATAATATATAGTTTTATTTCAAATACATCAATGAATTATAAAATTGCTAATTAATTATATAAACCCTTCTATGCTATATGTGTATCATTTCTTATTAATATTTTTTTATCACTATCGTCTATGATTTAATTTTTGATGGGATATACCGACTTTTTTTTTAGCGAAGACTTTTTGTAAACTGGCAAGTGTGCTGTATTTCATGATTTTTTATGGATTAAAAAATAAATTAATTGAATGTTTTTTCCTATTTTGTAAATTAATCATTCAATGTTAGTTTATAGAATATACAATTAGTTTCTTATACAAGTAGTTAACAATAATTTCTTAAACCATTTAATCTTTTTGTGTATAGCAAATTTTCTGGGAAATATTCTGTATAATCATTTAAATATTTTGAGAAAAATGGATTAAAAATAAATTAGTTATTTTTTTTTTCCTATTTTGTATAACATTCATTCAATGTAAGAACATGCAATTAGTTTTTTATAAAATGATTTTACAATAATGTCTTAAATCATTGAATCTTGTTATTTATATCATACTAGATGAGGCCCGCCGCGTAGCATACGCCGCAGACTTGCTCATAAATAGTGCAAAGAAATTAAAGGGTTGGGAGAACAGAACAAATACATCAAGAAGAAATCAGAACAACGCGAATGAACAGCCGTGTTGCGAAGTCAAGTTCGAAAAGAAAGTGGGAAATGAACGGGCACAAAACATATAGATTTTTTTTTGAAATTTAAAAAGTAATGTCTTTGCTGGGGCTTGAACCTACGACCTTCCGCGTATTAGGCAGATGTAATAACCACTACACTACGAAATACATGCCATTCTGTTGTTCTGAAAGAACAAAGTAATTGACCTTAATTGAATGCATTGTTGGTGTCGATGACCCCGCACCCTCTGCACTACCTTTGCTTGCAAGCTGATTGGTCGGTGGGGTTAGACAGCTTGCTTGGTATCCGGCATTGTTGAGCCATGAGGAGAATAAAATATATAGATTTATTTGTCTCTCCGAAAGGAAATAATCTGTATAATGATTTAAATATGTCGAAGAAAAATAAATGTATTCATTTTAAAAAATACTTTATTACTTTTGAAATTCTAAATAATTATTTTATTTTAATTATCAATTTAATTGATATTGATAAAATTGAATA
Source organism: Radix auricularia (assembly GCA_002072015.1). NCBI lineage: Eukaryota > Metazoa > Mollusca > Gastropoda > Lymnaeidae > Radix > Radix auricularia. Next base: position 89,821 of record MUZC01001055.1, read on the forward strand.
ATTACTGAAACAAATTTACTAAATAATTAAAGTAGGTGCTGATATCGATTAAATTAAAGTTAATCTTTAACTTTTGAAAAATTAACGATTAATTAATCGATAATTTTGTTAAAGCTAAAAATAAAGATTATGACGGCAATAAACGGAATGTAGTTTTTAAAACGCAGTTTGCAATTTAAAAAATAAGTTAAATAACGTATTTAAGTTTAGGCACTTGGGTGAAAACTTCAAATTAATTAAAAAAAAATAATACAGTTGTATAGAAATTGTTTAATGATTAATAAAAACATATCGATCATCTTTTTATCCCCAGTGTTTCAAAAGTTATGATTTTTTTCTAAGACCTCATAATTACTTTTTTCCCATGTTGCTTTCCTTCACATTTTGTGCCCTTTTATGGTATTTTTTGAAATTCCCATAGCTTAAGTATTTAACTTAATTTTAAAAATATAATACTGTTAGGATTAGGATATATGTTTCAATATAAGTAGTTAAATATAATGTCAATTAATTTAAATTTTGTTATTGTTAATTAATTAAAAACAATGGTTTTCTTTATATCATTGTCCTTATAAAACAAATTATTTTAAGTGTTTACACTTTTGAAATCTCTTTTCTACATGGAGAAGTTTGTACTTTAAAAAAAAACAGCTATGATTAATTATTAATTATTTATTAATAAATCGAAAATTTAAAAAAAAAGAAAGAAAAAAAAGTTTCTTTAATTTTAATCACTATTTTATCGATTAAAATAAATTTAATCGATAAAGAAATTTACCGATTAATCGAGATATTAATCGGTAATTTCCGCAGCCCTAAATTAAAGTATAGTCTAAAGGTTGAAAACTATGAACGAAGAAATCCAACGCGTAAGGATTGTATAAATACGTTGTAGTTCCAGGACTTCGGTACTGCCCATGCAGTATATATACTAAAATTGGAACGATACAGCAAACATTAGCATAGCCACATCACCAGGATGACACGCAAATTCCTGAAGCGGTCCATATTTTTTAAAACTATTAATTTATTAATTATTTTTTTTAAATTATTATTACAATCTTTTTTTTTTCTTTTTGGTTGTGAGGGTTGTGGAATTTAAAATGTGCCATTAGTGTGTTGTTGTTTTTTTGTTGTTTTTTTTTCGGTTTAAATTATATGCTTGCCCACCACCCCTTAAGGAACCGCCACTACGAAACAAATCTACTATTAACATATATTATCTCATCCTTCAATGCCGTGTAACAGATGTGATTACATTAATTAAAAGTCAAATCTGGACGAAATACCCGTCAGATCTAGTTGATAGTAAACACATATTCCCTGAACCATTCAAGCTTTTAAAAAGTCATGGTTATTATTCTTCATAAATTAATAAGGTATACGTAATATTTGTGTGATAATGGTAATTTTGTGTGTTCATGGTAATTGTGTGTGTTCCAAGCGTGTTGGAAAATTTCGGATGTGCAGAGATAAGGAATGTAGTTCAATGTCTTGTCTGTGGAGAGCTGTTTCAGTAGAGTTCACAATTTGAGTCTTTGAAAGATAAAAAGTCAAAACACTCATGGATTATATAAACTCATCGGATAATGACAATGGTAATGCAATTCACGCCCTTTTCATATATATATATATTTTTATTAATTTTTTTATTGTTTGTTTGTGTGTTGTTTTTGTTGTTTTTGCTTTGATTTTTTTTTGGTTGTTTGTTGTTGTTTTTTTTATATTTAATTTGTTTTTTTAATTATTTTTTCTTATTGTTTTTTTTTTGTGTTGTTGTTGTTATGAATGTAATTTAACGCTAGAAGTGTTATATTAGAAATTTTATTCAATGCTTTGTACATATAAATTTACTAGCTACGCTTGATGGCATGTTAGTGCGATCAGAAATTAAAATAACGCGATTGAAACTTTCAAATAAAGAGGATCTGTAATCCAGGAGTAATTTGTTTGGTCTCAATACTTCCTTTGGGAATAGCAGATTTTAACAAATATTTCCTGATCGCTATTAGACTTACTTGTCATGCTTGTATAGAATGGTGTAGCTGTTAAAAAGTTTCGTTCTGACAAAAAGGATTTGATTATGTCTATTATATTTCTGCTCAAGAAAAATGTTTTCAATTATAATGTTTATCGGACACTTAACTTTAGTGATTGCTTGTACATACAAGTGTTCTACACTGTGGATCATGTTAGAGCATAGTTTGACTAGGAGCCCGTTTTAACTAATAAAATAGAAGTTATGTAGACTACGTTTGACCACTTCTTGACCAATAAACAACAACATGGCTGTAGCTTATTGTTGCTGTGTCCGCAGGGCCAGATCATATGAGAGGGCGTGTGGCTGTCGTCACGGGCGCGTCCACTGGTATTGGGAGAGAGATCGCCGTCCTGTTAGCCGATGCTGGGGTCAAGGTGGCCCTGGGGGCCAGAAGCGAGGAGAGACTTCAAGAGGTTTTAACCATCATCAGGGACAGGGGAGGTGAGGCCATAGCGGTGAAAACGGATGTCACTAAAAGAGAACAGGTGCGTTCATTTAAATCTTTTTATAATTAATTTTAAAATGAGCAAATCAGATTGGTATTGATATGAAAGTATATGAATATATATTAATAATACTCTAGTGTTTCACACGTAAGAAGTGACGGAAGTTTTCAAAATAAATATATTTCAATAGAAATCTAGTAATATTGAAAAAAATAGACATCAGAATTTAAAAACAAATAATGTAATAGAATCAACAGAGCTTTAATTTAATTTTTTAATTTTTATTTTATTCATTAGTTTCCAATATTAACAATTTTTATGCGGACGTTCGAAAAGAGTTATTTTTGGTGCAGTAATTTGGTGCTCTGCTTTCTAAAGTTAGTAGCATGACCAACGGACGAAAATACATAGCAAATTATGAATATATCGATTCTTTAAATCATGTTTAAAATAAAACAAAATAATAATAAAATATTATTTTAAAAGCCTGACACGGAATTAGGATTTTAAATATTTACATAAAACTGTGTTAAGGTTGACCTAATGGAAACCAGAGTTATGCCTGGGGGAGGTGGAGTCTAAAAAACAACCACTTTCAATAAATAATTGCTCTGAAGATTCAATACATAAAAAATATGTGCATAAAATACAGCTGAATCTGATATGCCATCTTCCCTATTGAGGACTCGCAGTGAAAAATAAAATAATTGTTACCTACACACATACAAAACCACACAAATACGTCTATATACATATATACTTATTTCTTTACATATCGGTTGTCGGGGGAGGGGCGAAGCTAGATTTTCAGTAAAAGATTAATTTTAACATTTGAAACATTAGTTGTGTTGAGTCTGTAGCTCACATGTTATTTGTTGTCTTTTTCTGGGACCTAAATTCCAATCGCTTAAAATATGAATCTCTGTAGCATATATTATATCTACGGATACAAAAATAATGAGACTAATTAATTTTGTCGTGAAATTAAGTCAAGTAAAATAAATATATTTTAGATAATGACCATATAGGCCTTTACTTTCAACAGACGAGTAGTCCAATTAAATAACTTACATGCATCTCAAGTTTTGAATTAGCGTGACGACTTCATCGGAGTAATAGTATATGGGACTAGAGACGCCCCGGGGAGTAGCATACACCGCATCATTGTTCTATGATAGTACATAAGAAAAGGGGAAAAGAACGGACACAAAGAAAGCAAAGAAGATATAACTTTTTTTTAATGTAAAAAAACACGTTTTTCACTATAATTCATTTATATACGAGACATTAGGATGTTCATTGTAATACGCAGGGCAAAAACAATCTGAAAATACAAAATTCTAGTTATGTCTCGTAAAACGAGTTTAATATAATGCGCACCGATCGTAAATATATATTTAAAAAGTACTGTCAATGTAATGCGCACCTTATTGCGTGACATGAAAGGTTGTTGAACATATTACGCACCACAACACTCTATCTCAAAAAATTAACATGATATAAAGAGATAAATAAAATAATTTTAAAATTCAATGATTCAATTACTGTCCATTCGATCGATTTTAAATTTTGATACATCATTTTTATCACTGGCATGAGACTGCCTGCAAAATTTCAGCTCGCGAGAAAGGGGGTTAAAATCGATCCAAAGTTTTTTTTCAGCAAGGTCGCACGGTCGGTCGGTCGCAAGGATCAGACACCACAAGTTAATATAAAGCATTTAAAAAGAACGTGAGTGAACGTCGGTGGGGTTGGGGGGGGGACCATCGACACATCACCCTAGCTTGCAAAACATAAACTGCGATTGGCTGACCCTAGCGAGAGTCAGCCATGTTCGCAAAAATATATATAAAAAAATAATATTTTTAAAAAGATGGAAAAGAATGGGCAGATAAAAAAAAATTTAATTAAAAAATGTTTTCGCTGGGGCTTGAATCCAGGACGTGAGAACCACTACACTACGAATGACACGTTATTCCTTGAAGGAACAATGCAAGAGCCATTGTTTGTCTATAGACCACCTCGGCTTGTCAAATATAAACATTAGTCGACCCAGCGGGGTGCATTCGTCATGCTTGTTTGCATATACTCGCTTTGGTGAATTATATATATATAGATAGATTATCATTTTATAGTTATGTACCCAAAAACAAAACAATACGAAACAAAACAAAAGAAAGAAAGAGAAAAAAAAAAGAAATTAGCAGAGCGTGGTTTCGATCCACGGACCTCTGGGTTATGGGCCCAGCACGCTTCCACTGCGCCACTCTGCTCATTGTTGCGGAGAGGCTAAACAGGTTTAATAAATTTAAATTATTTACATACACATTAAAGGTGCTCGTCCTTGATACTTAAAAACGTTTCTATCCCGCAATAAGTGTCGTGATCAGCGTTTGACGCCATAATCTACTGTTTAGAAGGGGCTTCAGCTACAGACGAGAGTCCACCTAGAATACCTGGCACATCATAAGGAAACAAAGGAAGCTGCGAATAGCGTGGGCCCTCATAGTCCTGGCATGTGTATATAATACAACACAAGTATTAGGAAAGAAATGTAGCTACGAATACCGTGGGTCCTCATAGTCCTGGCATGTGTATATAATACAACATAAGGAAACAAAAATAGCGTGGGCCCTCATAGTCCTAGCATGTGTATATAATACAATATAAGGAAACAAAAATAGCGTGGGCCCTCATAGTCCTAGCATGTGTATATAATACAACATAAGGAAACAAAAATAGCGTGGGCCCTCATAGTCCTGGCATGTTTATATAATATGCTGCGTCACTTGCCAACAGAAAGGCATGGCATGGCAGCATGGTCTGTTCGCTCTTATCAGTGAATACCATTCTGGGTGGTTTAATGGAGTTCTTGAGTCGTCCCATTGTCATTTCAATTCTTTATGTAGCATTGAGTCCATTAGCCAGTGAAGCACGTTTGTGATTAGTTATAATGAGTAAAATCCGACTTAACGTTCCCACTTTACATGGTCGCCATCATTGTTGATATGCAAAGTTACGAAGAAATTGGAATAATCAAATATTGAAATTTTAAAACTAAACCTAACCCTATTAACCCTAAATGCAAAGTTATAGCTTAACCTAACCCAAACCCTAAATTAACAAATAAAAATTATAAATCTAAACCTAAAAAACAAAGGAAGAGAACGCAGAATTAATTGCTATATAAGCCATTTAGGAAAGTATAATCGGATTCAGCCGTTGTAATGTGTTATGAGTTTAATCAGCCCAGTATTTGAGAGGAAAAGATGGACACTAGCCACGAGTACTTAATGTCTGATGTAAGACTGATAGTCTTTATGAAATAATCAAATGAAGAGTTAAATCCCTACAAGAACAAACACTCACATAAAAGAGAGATTACTAAAGGTGTTAGTTGCTGCTGTCAATCTCATCTCAATGAATGAACCGAAACTATGGCGTCTCTGACACAGGTGAAAGATCTTGTAAGACAAGCCAACGAATGTCTTGGTGCGGTTGACATCCTGGTCAATAACGCTGGAGTGTGGTTCTACTCGAAAATGGCTCGTCTCAATGAGGATGAATGGGAGCAGATGGTTGATGTCAACTGTAAGGTAAAGGGTTTGTCTTTTTTTTATTCTTTTGGTTTTTTGTGTGTTTTTTTCTAAGTCTTCGCTGATTGTGTTACATTTTTTTTTAATTTTATTTTTTTTTTTGGTAAACTTTTTTAAAATTTAAAATATGAAAAATAATAAATTCCGATGTAAATATCTATGTTTATAAAAACCAAAAGCCCTAAATGTGAAAATAAACGACACAACTAATGATTTTAACCAAAGCTACATTGCGGTTCTCACTTTGTTTCAGGGAACCCTTAACGGCATCGGCGCTGTTCTTGGCGGAATGATAACAAGAGGGCGTGGCCATATCATCAACATTTCATCTGATGCCGGAAAAAAGGTTTTCATTATTATCATTTCTTTTTCTTATCCTTTATACTACAGACCCTCCTTCTTAAAAACAACAGAGGAATACTTTGTCTCTTTCAAACAGTAGGAAGTAAATGAAACATTTATAGAACAGTTTCAAAAGGTTTAAATCACCGAATGTAACACAAGTGGCTACGATCAGTTAAAAAAATCATGTTAAGCCTGGTCCCTATTGAAACTCAGGACGTGTTAGCGCATTTTCGTATTATGTATCAGTACTTATGTTAGATATCAGTATTATGTAGTTATCAGTAATTGTGTTTAGATTTTAGACATATTTTTTATGAATTTTCTTGTGTAATGAATATACCTGACATTTTTTTTATTTAAAAGTCATTTCTTTACATTTAAAAAAAAAATATTTTCTCTTTAATCCAACTACAAGTCACCACAAATGATGACGTAAAACTCTCTAAACTTTTACACATATTCTAATGACGTCAACTAAAAAAAAACACCTAATTCTTTTGCACGCTTTCGCACCACTCTTGACTGCTGGAGAAACTACGTATCTAACTTCCGGCAATGGCGGCCGTTCCCTGCGCTAGTGTTACCTCTGGATTCGAAATATTTTTTGGTAGTTTTAACGGGGTTTTTTAACGGATCGAGTAACTGAGTGTTGATGCACAAATGGCAGGTCAGGACATACAAAAAACATATATACCTCATGGGTCTAGGACTTATGGATGCTGAGATCAAGGGTGATGACGGACGGACGGACGGACAAAACGGGTGCAATAGCGCATTCGACTTCTCGAAAATGCGCTAAAAATTATGCTAAGAGCTATTATGAAAACACACTTCCGGTTTAAGAGGTTAAAGACCTAAATTAGTACCATGTCAATGTGAAGGTGAAGAAGATATTTACACTGGTGGGTTGACGATATGCCATTCAATGTATATCACTAAAGTTTTCTTCATTTTGTTCATGCTTTCTCTCCTTTTATTAAATATTATAGTTTAATTGTCCGCTTTTTTTAGCTTGAAACAAAAAGTCATATCAATAGTAAATAAGATTTGTCATATTTTGTGTAAATCAGTAATACTTATACTTATATGCGATGGCGTTAGTAACTTTCAATCCTTTCAAATGTATAACTTTTCTAAAGTTTGGGGTATCGTCCTAAGCCTAAGAGTAATATCATTGCGCCCAGTCGTTATTCAATGTTTCGTTCATGTCAGAAATATTATACTAAACAAACGTAAGTATATTAAGACGTGGGAAGGGTTTATAAAATTTTCAAACGGTCGAAATTAATAGGATTTTTGTTCATTTATTAAATTCATTTATTTCCATCTGTTTAAATATTCAAATATGTGCTGAGTCAAAATATTATTATATTATATTATTTAAAAATCGTAGTTCTTCACCGTAACCATTCTGAATTCTGTCTGGTGTTTGTGTTTCCTTGTCTCTAAAGTTTGTCCGTTGACTAGACTGAGACATTTTAAATCATATTAATCCCAACCTTTCAAAACATGTCATGAGGCCTAAATGATGATGATAGCTGACAGCTGAAGATTAAATTACGTCATCCTTTAATTTTTAATTAGTCATTAATAACGTCTATGGTATTTAATCGTTTTTTCCAACCTTAGCACAACAAGCAGAGTGGCGCAGTGGAAGCGTGCTGGGCCCATAACCCAGAGGTCCGTGGATCGACACCACGCTCTGCTAATGTTTTTTTTTTGTTGTTTCTTTGTTTGTTTGTTTTTGTTTTTGTTTTTGTTTTTTTTTAAAAAGTTAAATAATTTTTAATCAAACCGCGATCACCAGTGTTCATTTTATGCAGGTAAAGAATTATTCTAACAACTGATGAGCCCAATATCAATGTCGCTTTAAAATAAAATAAATTATTCATTATGCTAAATAAGATAAATTGTTGTATTTTTTAAGTGTTTACATCTTGATTTTATCAACCATACCTGTAGATCTATTGTCCCTATCCATTGTATTTGTAGGCCAATTACACTTACCTGACCACATGTCAAATTCTCTTGCATTCTTCTACAGTCCACTGCACTCAGTAAATGGAGCGACGATATATCACCGATGATAAAACGACCGAGGTTTTTTTCCCCAAATATTATACCTTGTTATGACTGTTATGATAACCTGTATTGTAAGTGGTCAGCAAACAAAAATAAATAAATCAATTAAAAAATTCGCTGATAGCAGAGCGTGGTTTCGATCCACGGACCTCTGGGTTATGGGCCCAGCACGCTTCCACTGCGCCACTCTGCTTGCATACTTAAACAGTGAAAAGGAGGTAGCCAAGACGAAAGATATGGCATTGCTCTAATAACAAGGATAGCTAGCGTCTGTTTGACTCTGTATCTTTTTAACAAAATTAATTGTTTAAATAATTTGTATTTACCTCGGCCCAGTTAATCATCAAAACCAAAATTCAATAAAAACAATCCTTGCAAACATAATTTAAATTTGTATTAGAATTAAATTCCTTAACTAAACAATACAAAGTAGATCTAGTTACTAATACTAATATAAAAAAAAGCCCTTCATACTCCTAACTCATAGCCATAGTCTCATTTAATGCTATGTTGATAATATATTAAATAGAGTAGTGAACCGGGATAACATGAAGGTTGGTAATAAAGGCTTTGGTTTGGCGTATGTTCCTATGAAACATATTTTACATGTCTTGAATTTAACGACTAACTATTTTTTCTATGCTCTCTTTCATTTTTTCCAAGTATATGTAGGATCGTTTACAAAATGGGGGTGGGGGGTGTGAAAATGTAATCAGGCTTATAATTATAAGCAAGTAAATGGAAAAGATGTAAACAGGGTAAGGCAAGGGTTATCTTATTTTATATGTTACAGACGCTCCTTCTGTACAAAAGATTATTGCGTCCTATGTATTTCTATGGTTTGTGTTTTATCCTGTATTCTTACTAGAGTTTTAACTGATGATAAAGTGTTTTCCTGGTTTCTTCAGGCAACCCATTCCACGCCCGAATACCGGACGGAAAGAAAGAAAACGTGTATGTGTTTGTTCTTGCATATGGAATAAGAAAGGTGTTTTTATCTTTATGTCTATTTGAGGGTTGTATTAAGTTATCTTTGTGTTGTATTTCTAAATTAGAATTAATTGCCTTATGTATAATTACTAATTTACTCTTGGTTCTTCTATCCTCCAGTGTTTCAAGGTTTAATGATTTAACTAATGGTGTTTCTCTTGTCAGTTTTGAATATTCTCCAGTAATGAATCTGGCAGCTCTTTTTTGGATTTGTTCTAACTTATCAATATTTTCTTTGGTGGATGGGTCCCATACATAAGATGCATATTCTAGTATAGGTCTCACGAGGGTGATGTAGCATTTTAGTGTTATATCTTTGTTACATTTGTAAAAGTTTCTTTTTATAAAGCCTAAGGTTTTGTTTGATATTTTAATAACTTCATTGACATGGGGGTTCCAAGATAGTTTCTCATTTATTATGACTCCTAAGTATTTTGCATCTTTAGTTTGGGTTAGTTCTTTTCCATGAATGAAGTATTTTGAATTTATTTGTGTCTTTTTCTTTGTTACTCTTAGCAGTTGACATTTTTTTCTGGGTGGAAGGACATACTCCAGTTAGTTTCCCATTTTATTAATTCATCTAAGTCTTTTTGTAAAATTTTGCTATCTTGTTCTGACTTGATTGTTCTATAGATTATACAATCATCAGCAAATAATCTAACTTTAGTTCCTGTTGAGATATTGTTGGGTAAGTCATTTATATAAATTAAAAATAGTAAGGGACCTAGGACGGTTCCTTGTGGAACTCCTGAGTTAACCTTTATTGGTGTAGATTTAGATCCAATAATTATTACAGTTTGCTCCCTACCCAATAGGAAATCTTGGATCCAGTGATGTAAGGGACCTGAGATTACAAAGTATTTAAGTTTTTGAAGTAAACCAAGGTGGTGAACTTTGTCAAATGCTTTTGAGAAGTCTTGTCCAGTCAGGCTAATCCTTACCCTGTTAACGTCTTTTCCAGGATCGTTTACAGATTTCCAAAGAATTAATAAAAGGAATTTTTCTTTGTTTGGCCATATTTTGTTATGGTCTAGAATCATGTATAATATCAATTTTTTAAATTCACGAATAAAGGTAAAAGAGCAGATTCAATGAAACAAACAAAAAATACTATTTTTATTGAACAAGAAATTTAATCTTCAACTATAAAGAAGGAACCCACGACTTTGGGTTGTTGTTTTTAACTGTAAGAACAATGATAACATTTGCTCCTCCCTTTTGTTAGAACAGATTATTGGCAAATCTATTGGTTTTTCTCCCCCATCATGTAGGCTACCAGACATTATTTATTATCTCCTTGTCTGGCACGCAGTTCATACAGTTGATACAGTTGATACAATAGATACAGTTATTAATTTTGTTACAGTTCTTACAGTTATCACAGTTGTTACAGTTGTCACAGTTATTACAGTTGTTACAAGATAGATTGCTTCATTAAACTCTCCATGCTATTTGATCCCATTTTATTTGTGTCGCAAAGATGTTAATATTTAAATCCTCTAGTCCAGGTCTGACTCGTATTGGAGCACAATGAGTACAGTTAAACAAATCCTTTCTCAATGATCAACATGAAGTGGAGCATGGGTGATATCAGAATACAAAAGATATCACTTCATCCTTCAATTTTTAGCAAGTCGTAATCTATAAGTTTAAGATTTAAACACCCTTTCCCTACATTCATACACCAAGCAGAGTGGCGCAGTGGAAGCGTGCTGGGCCCATAACCCAGAGGTCCGTTGATCGAAACCACGCTCTGCTAATATGAATCTTTTTAATGCGCCAATATCTTCACATTTTGATTTTATGCTGGTAATTAAAAACGTATTTAAATAGAATATGGCAAACAACCGATAGCACATAATTTCGATAATATTTTATTACGAAGTTATATTGTAATACACCATTCTTTATTCTTTGCTAAATAAATGTTCTATGACTATGTTTCATTATCTTCATTTTTATAAAACGTCATTTAAGTTATTGTCTCAAAGCCCTGGTACTTTATATGAAGTCATGTTCTCTTGCATGCTACTACTAGGCCTACATGGAGTCTATGGACTGACGATCAAATCACCGACATTTTGTTTGTAATTTGTATATAGGATAACAAGGAATATAAGTTGTCAGTATAATATTTTTAAAAAAAACTATTAGCAGAGCGTGGTTTCGATCCACGGACCTCTGGGTTATGGGCCCAGCACGCTTCCACTGCGCCACTCTGCTTACGTACAAAAGGTATGAAATTTAGTGATATAACATAAGACTAAGACATTGTCTCTAATAACACTGTAAGTAAGCATCGATACACTCCTTTGTATTTAAATTTAACTTTTTAGTTTTGCTAGTAATCTGTATCTACATTAGACATTAGTCATTAGCAATAAACATTAAAACCATTGTTCATCATAACGATAACAACAAAAAATATTTATAATTTGGAATGAAAGGAAAAGTCCTTAAATTTAAAAATCTATATATATATATAATTAATAATATAATTCTTTTATTAACATGCACTAACTCAGTCTTAACTGTCTTAGTCTTGAATCTGAATATGAACTACTTTCATATCTCTAATTCATTTAGACTATTATTACAGTTATATAAAACGTGGGTTCACGTTTCCAAAGATTTAACGAAAATAATGACAATTGTTTTATCGTATTTGCTGCACTCGTGAATTTATCTCTTTACGAATATAGAATTAGACTCAATTAATTAAACAAACAAACAACTAAAATCGGCAATGAAAATGTTTGACTCAAGGCTGTTTAAAGATAAATCACAATTTAATCGTTAGCTTTTGAACAATTAACTATTAATTAGGCAAACTTTATAATATATCAACACTGTGAGCATTCCCGTTAGTCAATTGTTTAAAACCAAAATGTTCCTGTAATCGTCAGGAAATTTGTTGTCATTATCGGCCGCTGTTTTTTTTTTATTTTATTTTATTTTTTTTACTTTTTGACTTCCGATAATTATTTGTAAGTTATGGGTCGATAAATGGCTAACAAATAATTTAATCGTTAAAAAATTTCAAAGGTCATTCGAGAAATTAATCGTTACTACCCGCAGCCCTAGTTTCAAAGATTTAGTTATAAATAAGGAGCATATCTTTATATATGACTTGAGAAATTGTTCTTGATAACAATATTAGAAGTGATTCAATCCTTTAAATAACATTTTACGTTTTTGTTTTATAAATAATTTGTTTTTCTCCCCATTAAGTCCAAGTTTTATTATTACCTGGCATGCAGTTATCAAGTTATCTTAATTTATCCTGTATGTTACAGCCACCACTCCTTCTATAAAGAATATTATTGTGACCTACGCTTATCCATGGTTATGATCAGGCTTGAATTTTATTAGAATTCAAAACGTTGATAAAGTGTTGGTTTTCCTGGTTTTCTCGGGGAAACCATTCAACGTCCGATTTCCCGAAGGGAGAAACGAGAAATCGTGCGGTCGTACATGGTCTTTCGTACGGCTACACGGCATGATACATGAGTTTTTATCCCTAGGTGTAATCTGAGTGTTGTATTATTTTATCTTTGTATTGTGTTTTAAAGTTAAGATTAATTGCCTGATGCATTATTACTACTTATACTTACTTATATCTTTGTTTTTTCGATCCTCTAGTTTCTAGTGGTTCGTGTTTAATGATTTAACTAATGGTGTTACTCTTGTCAGTTTTAAATACACGTATTTCATTTTCATGTAATGTTTACAAGTTTTAATTTCCTGCCTTCATATAATTCACCAAGTAATTTAAAACCATTTTGTTTGTGTCGGGAGGATTCAAATTTAAAGAACTCCTGTCTAGATGTGACTCATTAGTAAGAACATAGGGTAATTATGGTAATATTTAACCCAAACCGTTAATATATGACGTGCAGCGTGGATAATAGCTGACTTCAGAAAAATAAAATTACTTCATCCTTTCCTTTTTAGGAAGTCATTAATCGTGTCTATGAGATTTAATCACATTTCACAAAATTTATAGCAGCAAGCAGAGTGGCGCAGTGGAAGCGTGCTGGGCCCATAACCCAGAGGTCCGTGGATCGAAACCACGCTCTGCTAAGGGCATCTTTTTAAAAAAAAAAAAATCTGAGCCAAAGAATAATCGTCAACTTTTCATTTTAATGCAGAAAAATAACTGATATCAATAGAATATTCCAAACAATCGATGCTCTTAATCTCGATATCATAAAGTAACTACAAGAAAACACAATTTAATATGATATGTTAGATCAAAGATCTATTTTTCTGTAATTAAATCTTGATACTATGATATCCTCTAAGCCGTGGTATTGGTTGGCTAATCTGACCATATGTTCTCTTGCAAACGTCTACTGCACACTTGATTCAGGTTTAGAAATATTTAATACAAGAAATAAGTTTTGTTTGGTATACTTGCCTGTGTTCTAGTTCTAGACTTGTGACTTTATATAGAGTCCATTATTTTTATGTTCACGAATATCGCATTAGAATCAATTTATCAATGGACCAACGATCAATTGACCTATATTTATTTTGAAATGTGTTTATATAATAAAGTGGTATATAAGTGGTCAATAAAATATTTTTTTTAAAGAACCAAAAAAAATTTGATAGCAGAGCGTGGTTTCGATCCACGGACCTCTGGGTTATGGGCCCAGCACGCTTCCACTGCGCCACTCTGCTGGCGTAAATGTGTATGGAAAAGATGCACCATAATACTGAAGACATTATCCTTAATATTGTTATCATTGGTTCCATCTATTTCGAACTTTTTTATTTTCAAGTTTTATAAATATTTTAATGTGTATTTCTCTCGGCCCATTTAACATCAAAGACATGGTTCAACAAAAAACTATGGCACGCAATATTAAATTTGGATTAGAAGGAATTTTATTAACTTTAAGAGATAACACTAATACTAATTTACTAATTTAAAAAACAAACGCCGTGCAGCCTTCCATGCACTGCACACTCCGAACTGAAGTCAGACTCAGGAACTCATTTTCTTGATGTAGGTCAGTGTTTCTCTGTTATTTCTCTCCATTATGTCCCAGTTATTTCTCTCCATTCTGTCACAGTTATTTCTCTCCATTATGTCCCAGTTATTTCTCCCCATTATGTCCCAGTTATTTGTCTTCATTATGCCCCAGTTATTTCTCTCCATTCTGTCCCAGTTATTTCTCTCCATTATGTCCCAGTTATTTCTCTCCATTATGTCCCAGTTATTTCTCTCCATTATGTCCCAGTTATTTCTCTCCAGTATGTCTCAGTTATTTCTCTCCATTATGCCTCAGTTATTTCTCTCCATTATGCCCCGGTTATTTCTCTACATTATGCCCCAGTTATTTCTCTCCTTTCTGTCCCAGTTATTTCTCTCCTTTCTGTCCTAGTTATTTCTCTCCTTTCTGTCCCAGTTATTTTAAATATCACATGATGGCTTGCAGCTGATAGTTATTACAATTTATAATTGTTCCGTTCAATTCTCAATGAAATTCGATACAATTTTAGATTTGTCGAAACGTGGTAATATTTAAGTACTCTAGCCTAGAGATCACTTTTATTGGAGAACAGAGCACACAATTTAAGTCGTCGTTTCGCAATTCGACGCGGAACAAGGGTGATAGCGACGAAATTCTAAATTAATTCATTCTTTACATTTTCTAAATTTATGCTAATATTTTGCCGCTTTTTCTGACCTGATTATCACAAGCAGAGTGGCGCAGTGGAAGCGTGCTGGGCCCATAACCCAGATGTCCGTGGATCGAAACCACGCTCTGCTATCAAAGTTTCATTTTATTTTACTCGTCAATTAGAATCCACGTATAAACAAATTACGAGTAAATGTCCTATAACATTAACATTGATATATTTAATACATAATATATGGGGAAAAATAAATTGATACATGTGTATTACTCATCACTGAAAATTTCCAGGCTTTCACAGGGAACTATTTTATCCAAGCGCACATTTAAGACATTTAATTCCCTCATGACACTATTCCACAGACATTCCCAGGTCTAGGCGTCTATGTAGGAACCAAATATTTCATAGAAGGAGTCACTCGGGCCTTGAGACAGGAAGTGGCTGGGTCAGGTATACGAGTGACCAGCATACAGCCTGGGAAGGTGGCAATGGCGAAGAGACCGCATATGGACGAGGAAGTACATATATTTATTTATTTATTTGCCTTCTTTCTTTTCTTCTTTTTTTAAATACTATTTTGTCAGGGGCGAGAAGACAGTAGATATTAAAATGTCTTTAAAAGCATTTCGTGCGTAAATGGAGATTGACCACAATAGACGCTAAATTATTGGACTGTATGTAGAAGAAATTTACATTCGCTTTTTTAATTAACTGTTTTAAATTCATGTTTGGAACAATCATATTTTTAATTTTTAAAAAAAATATTTTTTAAAATTTGTATTTGTATTTTTTGTTGTTGTTGTTGTTGTTGAGATAAAGCATTTTAAAAATGTTGATTTTGTAATGTTTGTTTTGTTTGTTTGTTTGTTTGTTTGTTTGTTTTTTCTTTTAGTACGTAGATGATGGCGAATCTTTGTTGAATAATGTTTTAATTGTATAGTGTGTATTCTATTTTTTAGTTTTGAAGTAACGTAATCTTAAAATTAATTCTCGCATATCCGACCAAACAACACCCCCTCCCCAATTTCTTCCCAATTCGTCACGTGACCAAGTTTCCTGAGCGCTAGCTTCGTGTCTCTCACTCGCACTACATTTAGTGAGACTATTGACTAAAACGTCACTCTGTATTCGAAGCCAAAAGCAAGAGTTGTTAGTAGATTTTATTTTTTTTAAAAGGCTTTTATATTGTCACTGTCAAGAGTAGGACGCAATAGTCTTCAGGGGCCGTCCATAAATGACGTCACGCGATTTTGGCCGATTTTTATCCCCTCCCCCCCCTACGTCACGCATCGTCACAAAATCGTAGACCCCCCTCCAAAAGTACGTCACAAAACTTTGACCCCCCCCCCTTTTTTCTTTTAAAAAAAAACAACAAAACAAAAAAAAACTTAATTTTCTATTTGAAAATAAGTACGTTTCAAATCACTTTTTTGTCATTTCAGTATTTATTTAGTGTAGGTCTACATTGTAATATTGTAACACGCGTGAAGCCATGTAAAAAACATTAAATAAATTGTAAGCCAGTGATTCTCAAACTTTTTCGTATCAGACGACCGGCAAGAATTTTTCCATTTCACCAGGTACCAATGCATTCTTTTCCCGTTTTGACATGATTTTCTCTTTACTGATTTACTGGCACAGTCCAGGGAAGAAGGAAAAGAGGCAGACCAAGGAAGAGTTGGGAGGACAATATCAAAGAGTGGACCGGCCTTTCATTTAGCGATTCCCAGAAGGCAGCTCAGAACCGTGACACTTGGCATGAGATAGTGCGCAGCTCAAAATGGTGCCCCAACGACCCAGCGTCGGGTTAAGGGACAGTTCAGTTCAGTTCAGATTTGATAGAAAAATTAACCCCTAGACAGCTTGAACTTAAAGCCCTATAAGATTAAGTATGAATTCGGCTTGTTTTATATATTACATTTTTTTAAAAATCTTTAGTTGCCAAGGCATAGCAAGACAGCTAACGAACAATGCAGCGGTAATGTCAAAAACCATTTGATGTGATCAACCTTCGCGATTAAGCTCGGGAATGTGACTATTGATATTACAAGGATCATTGCATTGTTGATAGACCTAGAATATATAGATACAAGACAATTCCTAAAATTGATTTCAATCTTTTAATGACAGTTAAGTATATGCACATCAAATGCATTTGATCTAAATTTATCACATTGATATCACATCTCATGTGTTCTAAAAATTATTAGGTATGCGTTGGATGAGGAAAATGGCGAATACTGTACGAACCCCACATTTGGGCAGGAAAGTAGGGTGTCAATATAGTAATTCTTGCAAGTTGATGATTGAAAAAATACAATGACATTATTAAAATATCCAATATTATCATAAATTTTTACTCCGAAGCTCACAAGTTTGTTTTTGTTTGTTTTTTCAATTCTTTTTTCTTCAGGATTTCACGTAAGTCACACAACAGTTGTACATAAAATGTCACCAATGGACGAGGCGTGTTTAAATTGTTCCATTCTCTTGTGGAGTTTATAAACTAGTGAAAAATACACTATGGCTACCGCAATCGGTCTGTTTAACCAAGGGGTCGGCAAACAGCGATAAATTATCTCATTTGGGGTAACAAGGGAACTCTTGGGGGTAATGCTGAATTATTGTGGGTATAGAAAATTCGATAGAATCCGCTACTTTTGGGTTAACATTAATGTTAACATAACTTTTATAATTTTAATTTTGATGTATCCTATTGGACCGGTCTGTTTTGTTTTTTTAAACCGTTTAACCGGCCTTTAAAAAAACGAAATGTAATCACGTCCTTAGATTATATTTTATTTTAATGCATACAAATTAAACATTGACTATAAATCATTACTGTTAGCTTCTTTGTTTATAAAAAAAGTTATTTAAAAATAAATTTTTAAAATGTATTTTATTAAAATCCCTCAATTGACTGACGAACATCCCTTAAGAAAGAGGTCGGCGAACAGGGTTATATTACCTCATATGGGCTCAAAATGGAATTCTTAGGGGTAATGCATACTCATTTGGGACATATAACATCCACTACAATCCACTAGATATATTAAAATAAGTCATGTGTGCGTGTACGCTTGGAACACATGGCCATTATTGAATCGGTTCCTTCCAGAAAATGCATTTGTTAAATTTGACAACTATGTAGATTTCTTACCTATGTACTATACGAAGACACCTTAATCCACCTTACTTTCATTTATATTGACACGAGTAACAATAATCTTAATCCTCATGACTTGACTGTATCAAGTATCCTTTCTGTCATTTTAAAAATTAATGCCTTAAAAACCTGAGCTCAGAAGAAAAGTTTTTTTGTGCTCCTCTCGAATTGCGACGTCAAGAATTCGATGCATTCAATAAAGTTAATGAATACTTTGAATAATTTTAAATGGGCACATTTATCATTATATTTAGAATGGACAGGGGCGTTTGACCAAAAACCAACCCAATAATTATATCAAACTTAAAACTTTAATAATTGTGTCAAACAGATTCACCTCCCCCCAACC
>MUZC01001055.1:108674-125539 GCA_002072015.1 Radix auricularia
CTTTGAGAAGCACTGATAAAAAAAATTCCTTAAATAAATTTTAAGCGGGCAAACATTTCGGTGGAAGTTTAATTTAAAAATACCCTTTTGATGTGACGTCACGTTTCTTCAACCCCCCTCCCTCCCCCTCGTCACGCATCGTCACAAAAGTGTGACCCCCCTCCCCCCCTAGGAGCGTGACGTCATTTATGGACGGCCCCTCAGTATAAAATTAGCGTCTGTAATATTTAATAGATAATATAAGATTAAAATTTGATACTTTTTGATAATCAATACTTAATTTATTTGTAAAAAGATATAGTTACTGTTATAAAAATTACTCGATACTGTGAGATTCAAATTAACAGTAAAGAGTAAAGATATTTGAAATGATGCATCAAATATCGTCGGTGATGTTCCCTTTTAAAACAAATTGTTTAAATTGTTTACAAATAGAAATTTATTTTGCTTTGTTTTAATAGGAAATGGCGTAGTTGAAATGGTTGCCATGTGACGCACAGTGGGAGAAGAAATCTCCACATCTCGTCGAAATTGACGGACCGTTAACTGGTTTAATTATAAAGGCCGCGGAGTGGTATTTTGTAAATATGTTTTGATGACCTTAATGGTCGTAGTCAGTGGTATAATGTAAGTATTTCCTTGAGCGGGTGGGAACGTTAATTACTTTAGCCAGCGATCATCCGTGGAAACACGCGAAAGAGTTGTTAGAAGAGTTGCTAGAATAGTTGTTAGAAGAGTTGTTAGAATAGTTGTTACAAAAGTTGCTAGAAGAGTTGTTAGAATAGTTGTTAGAAGAGCTGTTAGAATAGTTGTTAGAAGAGTTGTTAGAATAGTTGTTACAAAAGTTGTTAGAAGAGTTGTTAGAAGAGTTGTTAGAAGAGTTGTTAGAATAGTTGTTACAAAAGTTGTTAGAAGAGTTGTTAGAATAGTTGTTACAAAAGTTGTTAGAAGAGTTGTTAGAATAGTTGTTAGAATAGTTGTTACAAAAGTTCTTAGAAGAGTTGTTAGAATAGTTGTTAGAATAGTTGTTAGAAGAGTTGTTAGAAGAGTTGTTAGAAGAGTTGTTAGAAGAGTTGTTAGAAGAGTTGTTAGAAGAGTTGTTAGAAGAGTTGTTACAAAAGTTGTTAGAAGAGTTGTTAGAAGAGTTGTTAGAATAGTTTTTAGAATAGTTTTTAGAAGAGTTGTTACAAAAGTTGTTAGAAGAGTTGTTAGAATAGTTGTTAGAAGAGTTGTTAGAAGAGTTGCTAGAATAGTTGTTAGAAGAGTTGTTAGAAGAGTTGTTAGAATAGTTGCTAGACGAGTTGTTAGAAGAGTTGTTAGAAGAGTTGTTAGAAGAGTTGTTAGAATAGTTTTTAGAATAGTTTTTAGAAGAGTTGTTAGAAGAGTTGTTAGAAGAGTTGTTAGATGAGTTGCTAGAAAAGTTGTTAGAATAGTTGTTAGAAGAGTTGTTAGAAGAGTTGCTAGAAGAGTTGCTAGAAGAGGTGTGTTGTAAAATATGGAGAGTATGATGATATTTTAAAGAGAAAAAAACACTATTTTTGTGTGTGTTTTGCTTTCAATTTTGAAAATTAACACCAAGACATTCCGGGTTTCATCGTCTACAGGTTTAAATGTACAATTTTGAAAATATCTCTATAATACCGTACAGCTACAAGATTTAAGTTTTAACGTCCATTAAAACAGGAACGCTTTCAATGTCTCCAAGGGCAGACATTTTTCCATGTTGTAGAATGTAGATAGAATGGCGAAGATTCCGATATTAGAAACACTGCATTTCTTTTGTGGCAAAGAGTGAAGCAAAAAAAATCCAAAGCTTATTTTATTACAAGAAGTCGTCCATAAATGACGTCACCTAGAGGAGAGTCACGAATTTGTGAAACGATGTGTAGAAATATGACGTTTTTAATGGATTCACACTTCTTACGATAATAGATTGCAGACTTGCACTAAATACATGTTTAAATCACAAAATGTAATTTGCGACATGCTAATTTTCTATTAGATAATACGGTATCAAAGCCTTGCTACGACTTTTTTTTGGTGGGGGGGGGGGTCTTAAGTTTTTGTGACGATTTATGAACGGCGTCTTTGATTGGTTGTGATTTTTTGGGAATTCCTTAATTTAAACGACTAATTATGGTCTGTGTTGTTACAGTTATAGTTACAGTTACATGTAACTAAATCTTATAAGTATACTGTGTAACAAAAACTTTATGACTGTTTGTTAATACATCAGACAGTGTGGTGATCAGATTCTGATTACAAAATTGACAAACTTGCGTAACTTAACAAGTGCTTCACCTGGCTTCCAATGGGGCTTTCATGTCATCAGGGCTTTCATGTCATCAGGGCTTTCATGTCATCAGGGATTTCATGTCATCAGGGCTTTCATGTCATCAGGGCTGTCATGTCATCAGGGCTGTCATGTCATCAAGGATTTCATGTCATCAGGGCTTTCATGTCATCAGAGCTTTCATGTCATCAGGGCTTTCATGTCATCAGGGCTTTCATGTCATCAGCGCTTTCATGTCATCAGGGCTTTCATGTCATTAGGGCTTTCATGTCATCAGGGTTTTCATGTCATCAGGAACTTCATGTCATCGGGAACTTCATGTCATCAGGGCTTTCATGTTATAAGGGCTTTCATGTCATCGGGGCTTTCATGTCATCTGGGCTTTCATGTCATCGGGGCTTTCATGTCATCAGAGCTGTCATTTCATCAGGGCTTTCATGTCATCAGGGCTTTCATGTCATCGGGGCTTTCGTGTCATCAGGGCTTTCATGTGATCAGGGCTTTCGTTTCATCAGGGACTTCATGTCATCAGGGCTTTTATGTCATCAGGGGTTTCATGTCATCAGGGCTTTCATGTCATTGGGGCTTTCATGTCATCAGGGCTTTCATGTTATCAGGGCTTTCATGTCATCTAGGCTTTCATGTCATTGGGGCTTTCATGTTATCAGGGCTTTCATGTTATCAGGGCTTTCATGTCATCTAGGCTTTCATGTTATCAGGGCTTTCATGTCATCAGGGCTTTCATGTCATCAGGCCTTTCTTGTTATCAGGGCTTTCATGTCATCAGCGCTTTCATATCATCAGGGCTTTCATGTCATCAGGGCAGAGTTTAAAAACAATTTTTTCTGGCTATAATACTTGGGAGTTGGTGGAAAATTGTGCCAAAAGAAGCAACCCTCGGGTTATATGAAAAGTGGGCCAAAAGAAGAAACCCTCGGGTTATATGAAAACTGGGCCAAAAGAAGAAACCCTCGGGTTTATATTAAAACTGGGCCAAAAGTAACAACCCTCGGGTTTATATGAAAACAAAAATATATCAATAGTGAGTATAAATCATGGCGGTAGCGTCTTTCTTTGTATTTTTAGAAACCTAAGTATCGGTATAGTTGTGTTGTTGTTTTTAAAAAACTTTCTAGTTTGCGCCATACGAGGCTGTTCGCTTTCACTCTTTTGATTTTAAATCAAAGTAGTATAATAGGCTTACGTGTAACTGTGTATTTGCACCTTAAATAGTGATAACATTTTGAAAAGAGCAAATAAATAAATTAGCGGAATTTTTTTTAAAAAACTAATAAAGAGAAATAAATCGAATACGCTCAAATAATTAACTTTTATTTCTTCATTAAAGAATTTATGGCACTCTCTGTGCTTAATTTCGTAGCAGATGTTGACGATTGGTAGATTAATTTTATGGAATGATTGGACTTTAAAATTAGAGCGTATTCGCTATCTCAGCTGTAACTGTCACATCGTGAGGTTTTATGAGACAGGACAGTTGTGGGTGGGGGTAAGGGCGGTTGGATTGTGTGATTGTGTGACAATTTTTACATGAACCTATGAACATAGCTCAAAATGCCGTACAGCATTTACACACAATATGGTGCGTCTTTTAGTTCAGTGAAACACATCATGGTGCGTAATTTATAGTTAAATGATTCACATCATGATGGACCATTTAGTTAAATAATTCACATCCTATTGCGTCATTTAGCTCAATAAATCCTACCATGGTGCGCCCTTTAGTTCAATGTCTCACACCATGGTGCGTCGTTTAGTTCAATGACTTACACCTTGGTACGGCCATTAGTTCAATAATTCACACCATGCTGCGTCCTTTAGTTAAGTGACTCACATCGACGTGCATGCTCTAGGCATGACAGTGCCCATGTCTACTTGTTGCTACTGCAATGTCTTATAGGACAACTTCAGCGCTGCCAGATTTTGTATAGCATTCCTCAAGCTCCACATTTAAAATTTCATCAATCGTCAAAAAATGACTTTTTAAAAAAAACATATTGGATAGAATATGAATATGACACGAACATGTTTATAAACAAAATGCAGTCCAACTTTAAAAGTGATTAGCACTAGGATCCGATTCTTGTTTTTCAACTGGTCTGAGTACCATACTGAATTAACTAATAATACACGTTTTCTGTCTTTTTTTTTTTAAATTTATTTAGGCCTATTTATATTTGTTGTTGTCTAGTGTCTTTATTACAATTCTCTTCACTCTTACGTTCCTACAAACACTGAAAGAAATATATTTTTCTGCTAGACGTTATAGAGAGGTCTCAACAGTTGTGTCTGGCTCACTTATCTAAGTAACAGTGGTTAATAGTAGCAAATATTAAATTTATAAACATGATATTTACTGTGTTTGTAAAAGTTGGTTTAAACACATTATAGATCTTGCATCTAATAAAACTGTGCCTACATGTTATTATAATGCAGAAAGCATGACTTGAATCATCTATTACCACCCTCTATTTCTTCAATTATTCCAATCACCTCTACTCCCAGTTGGTAGAGCACTTCGCTGCCGAGCCGCCGGAGTCGGAGCTGCTACAACCGACTGACGTCGCTAAGGCGGTACTCTACGCCCTGAAACAGCCCAGTCACGTGGCCATCAACGAGATACTCTTAGAACCAACGGGCCTGCCGTTATAGAAACATTTTAGATCTTTATGTTTATGGGACTTAAATTCCTCGAATAAATGACGTTAAGTTTGTGCATGGGAATTAAGAGATTGTTTAGCACCAATACTGTATTTGCGTTTTTTGTTTTTTGTTTGTTTGTTGTTCTTTAAAATAAATTCTATGTAGTTAATTTTTTTGATAGTATGCGGCGAACATAAATAAAGAAATGCCCTACATGTTTAAAGTGTATACCATAATCATCTATTTTGCATTGCTTCTAGGGTTTTGGTGTCTGTTAAATTTTCCAACTAAAGCCTTATATCTTTTAAAAATCATGAGAAAAAAAAAATTACACAATATTTTCTCAGTTTGGTCATCTGCCACACTTAGTTTTAATAATCAAACTATTTGACAACTGCCATGGAAAAAAAATACAGGTAATACTGAGAAAAGATGTTGACTTTAGACAAACAAATTAAAGGTCCTCAGTAGATACGATTTTTAAAATAATATTTAAGTGTTTCGTAGAAAAGTCTTTATATTCGAACTCAACGTATTATTCCATGACATATGTTATGTCTTTTAAATTTAAAAAAAGTTTATACAAAAGAAATACCTTTTTTAAAAAAATGTAAGCTTTTGTGCTTTAAAATTTAAACAAAAGATGGGGAATGTTTTTTTGCGTTCTTTTGTTAATTATAAGTTACCATGAACATTTTTTTTTTAAAATGGACATCTTGATCTTCCCCTCAATTTTTTTCGTGCTTTTTTTCTCCAAGGAATTAACTCTTAAGGGCCGCCCATAAATGACGTCACACGCCTAGGGGGGAGGGTGTCGCCCATTTGTGACGATGTGTGGTGAGGGTGAGGGGAAAGGTGATGTTTACGAAATGTGACGTCACATTAAAAAAACGCGTAACTTTAAATAAAAGTTTCCCTTAAATATTTGATGTATCGCAATTAATTTAATGACGTTTTCAATGGCATCACACGTGTGATGATATTAGGTAGCAGCCTTACACTAAATTAAATACATTTTTAAATGATAAAAAAGTAATTTGCAACGTGATAATTTTCAAATAGCAAATATGGCTTTTTTTTTTTTTTTTTTTTTGAGGGGGGGTGGATGTCAAATTTTGTAACGTCATATTGGAAGGGGGGGGGGTCAAATTTTTGTGGCGAAATGTGACAAAGGGGGAATGGGGGTTAAAAATCGTCCAAAATTGCTTGACGTCATTTATGGTCATTTGTTAGACCCCATATCAGTACTTTTTTAAAATTTGACATGATGCCGGGGGTTTTTCTTTTAAAATTATATTTTTCACACACACCTCCCTTGTAGTAAATCACTTTTGCAATGTTAAAATAACATTTTAGTGGTACACACAATTTCGATTACCAAAACAATACACTTGAGTACTTTTTATAGGCGAGGCTCTTTAAATTCATTATTCAACTTAAACGAAGGAGAATGGTCAAAGACCGATAATGGAAAAGGCAAAGCCGAATGAAAGTGCCACAAGGACCGATTAGAGTATGTCGGATGCTTAAAATAATTAATTCATCTAAATTATCTTTACATTTCTATTTTAAAATACGTGTGTCCCGTAAGTCTTAACTATATTTCGGTATCATACAAGCTTTAAAGGTATATTTAATTATTATTTGCTCCAGGAGTCCTTATTGAGTTGATTGACTATGATAGACCTGGGAATTATAATTTTTTTTATTTCATTTTAATTTTTATACCAGCTATGTGAAGCAAAGACCGAAAATGTGTTTAGTTAGATATTTAAATGTAGTTTTATTTCAAATTTAATTAAGTTTAGCTGTTAGATAACAGAACATTTTTTAAAAAGTGTTTGTTTTCGTATTTTGACTTCTTCCTTCTCTATTCATAATATCCTGTGATATTTGATGGTACTTTTTAACTATTTAATTAGCTATTAACAGTTAAAAAATAAAGTAAATTAGATCGTTCTTTATAAAATATAATGGAAAAGACGTAAACAAGGTAAGGGTTAGCCCTTACCTTGTTTACGTCTTTTCCATTTAATTTTGTATAAGCCTGATTGCAGTCCTACCCCTCATTTTGTTTATAAAATATAGCATTGTTATAGCATTTGCTTATTTCGAATAACTTATATCTTATAGTAATATTGAGACTGCTAAGACATTGTAAAAAATTGCAAAATGTATCCAATTATGTTGCCTTTTAAAAATATTTTACTTAGTATTTTTTAAAATTAGAGTTTGAAGAGTTATGTACCTTTAATTTCTTATTTTTCTTTTTTGATCTTTTTTTGAAAAAGGGACATAAACTCTTTTTTAAATAATTTGTTTAATTATTATTTATAACTTTGTATAACGTAAAATTTTAAAAAGTTTTGTACAGCAAAAAATTGAAAAATAATTGTACTAATTTTATAGTTGATGAATTTTTGTTAAATATTAAGTAAATATTAAAAATATATAATTATTATATATTACATTGACATAGCTAAAACTGTAATACTTTTCTTGACAGTTAGAGATGGTATAAATTTGACATTTTGAGCTTGAATGCTGTACTGTTCACGCAGTACATATACTAAAATTGGAACGATACAGAGAAGATTAGCATGGCCCCTGCGCAAGGATGACACGCAAATTCGTGAAGCGTTCCATATTTTTTAAAAATTGTTCACAAATTATTTTTTTCAGTTATATTTGCAATTATAATTGGTTTGTCTGCTAAATAACCAAACTATTATATTTTGTTAATTGTTGAGGTTAATGCAAACAATCCATGTTTCATAATTAAAATGATGTAAGGTTAACATAAAAGTATATTTTCTCCCTTTCCTTTATTCGCACAACACTAACAAAAGAAGGATAAGTTACGCAACTATAGACCAGCTTTATTCCATTTCATCTCATTACTCACAACTCACGGATTCACCCAAACGCCAGACTTATTTTGACGTTGTAGCCACGCTTGTCCCACAGGTCACAGGCCTCATCCTCCCCCAAGCCTGTCGACCGTGCATGGACGACTTCCTGATCAAACACGAGCTGCGTCCACTGATTGTTTATTTCCCTTGCCGCCGGCCAGTTCGGCAGAGGCTCCACGCTCGGTTTGATATTGTTCTGTGCCGAAAGCACAACGGCGCCGTCTCCTCCGGCCATGTTCGGGTCTCCGCTTCTGATAAAGTTCCCGTAATAATCGATGATGGCGTCACTGGCTCTCAGATCTGACGCGTCCGGCGTCACATTCATGGTCAGGAAACTCTGAAACACAAACGGGACCTGAATGCCGTGCGCCGCTTTCTGAGAGAACACGGCGTAGTCCTCGGGGATGTCGGACTCCAAGACATGAGACCACTTGTACACCCAGACCTTGTCGCTCCCAGCCTTCACCTGAGCGTTGGCCAAGTATCTCGCGGGGCACCGGAAGATCCCGTCGGTGGTTATCTCAGCGAGATCCTCGCGCGTGTCTGTGGCGTTGGTGAAGTTGTAGACGTCAGCAGCTTCGGGGAAATCCTTCGGTAGAAACACCAGCGACCTCATCAGCGTGAATATCATCTCGTTCGTTTTGAACGGGAACAGGTCTTTGATGTTCAGCCACCCCTCGTCTGCTGTGACGCCCCAGATGACAGGCTTCGGTTTCCCGCCTTTACCAATGTGCACCTGCAGCGCATCCACGGCCTGTGCGTGTACGTGGATGTTATCGATAACCGGAGAAAATGGCTCCATCTTGTCCAACACTTCAGTTATCGATGCGCGCACTCGTTTCTGGGCGGCAACAACCGCCATGGGGTCCTTACTGCGCAGGCAGGACATATCCGGTTGGTCGTCATATTGGAGACAGCCGAGCTCCTTGGCCAGCCGCTGACCACGCTTGACCGCCTCGTCTCGAGTCTTGTAAGGCAGCGTCACCGGGTCACTTTCCAGTATGGCGTGGCGGAAATACTCAGAGCTCTTGGGTGAGGTCAGATGGATCAGACAGGACTGCGCACCTGCACTCTGACCATGAAGAGTTACCTGGCGATGGAGTGAGAGGATTGTCAATTATGATGGCATGTAATAACAAGGTGCGCCGAGCCTGTCTTTGATAGTGAATCGGGGAGCTATCGATAATACTCAGCTTACCTCTCAGAACTTTAATATATATATTTAAATAGAGAAATTAACATTTTGCTTCTATTCTAGATATTAGATAAAACATCAGTGGCTATGTTAAATATCCCCCACCCGGTGGAGAAGACGAATGCGTTTTTTAATGTGC
The DNA here is from genome assembly GCA_002072015.1 of Radix auricularia. Taxonomy (NCBI): domain Eukaryota; kingdom Metazoa; phylum Mollusca; class Gastropoda; family Lymnaeidae; genus Radix; species Radix auricularia. The sequence continues at coordinate 117,875 of MUZC01001055.1, forward strand.
TGTCAAGATGTATTTTTATGCTTTTAAAAATCTATTTTACAGTTTGGGTCACTGGTCATTAACATTTCTTAAATTAAAATTAATATAATGGGTTATTTTTGACCATTTTTAAATCCTCCCTCCCCATGTCACAAACTGTCACACATTCTTTCACCCCTCACCCCTCTGAAGCGTGACATACTTTATGGACGGCCCCTTATCAGATATTTTAAGACAAACGTTTGCTACCAAAATGCCAAAATTCATGGGATGAAGTATGAAATATTTCTATTTGAAAAGGTTATGCCTACTGGGGGGGGGGGGAGAGATCGGTATTAGTATTAATCCATGATTTACAAATACGGTGTTTTTTATTGTGGGGGCGTTTAAATAGCGCACAAAAGGTATAGATTCTAATTGTAAAATAATGATTCAGAGATATTACGCAATCTAAAAATAATTAGCATGAATACACCTCATTTTTTGTCTTTTAAAATGGACTGATAAATGACAACAACCTCACGCTGCAAGTCTTATTTATGAATGGTAAGCACTAAGTGAGCAGACATTTTCTGAGTGTTATCGTATCATGAAGTTTAGTTTTACAGAAACGTTAAAGTTATCATCAAAACGCTTTTAGAGCGTTTCTCACATTATGAATCATATGCACTGATGGGCACTTAAACAATAAACGAATAACTTGTTTCTCGGCGTGGTGGTAAGGTAACAGTGCAGTGGTTCCCAAAGCCACGTGAATGTCGAAGGTAACGAAAAAGCAGACTCCCTGCCAAAAGCTGGAGCAGCCCAGCCCCAACCAGATGTCCCAGTTACCTATCTCGGGGCAAAGACCTGGCTAATGGAGCACTTCAGGGAAAAGTGGTACCAGGAGTGGGAGGATAATACAACAGCTAGGGGGTATTCGCTTACATACCCAGGCCAAGTCGATCAGACCAATGGTGGGGTCTAAACTGAAGGGACCAGAGTTAAGTGACCCCAATGCGCACTGAACATTGCCCAACCAACTCTTATTTTAACCGGCTAGACCACAACAGGGACTCGAACTGCCGTCATTGCAGCCAAACCTCTAAGACGGTCACACACCTGCTGACGTCGTGTCCCGCGCTAGACATAACCGGGGAGGTACGGGAGGCAAAAGAGTCCCACGTGAAAACAATGTTGTATAGCACTGCTCAAAAGATGGAGCAGGTTGCCCAAGTATTAGCCAAGGCCTTAAGAGATTGATCTCAGGTCTCAAGAACATGTGTTTAGTTTAATGTCTTGGCGTTTGTCACTTTATAAGTGGTGAGTACTATAAGAAAAAAGTAAATAATGAATGGAAAACTTACTTTCTGAGGGTCCCCGCCGAAGGCTCGAATGTTGTGGCGGACCCACTTCAAGGCCAACAACTGGTCAAGTATGGCGTAGTTGCCAGAACTGTTGTCGTTGGTGTTGTTGAATATCGCGAACCCCAGGGCCCCTGTTGACAGCGATAAACAGGTCTAATATATTAAATTTAAATGACGTCTCTTTATTCATTATTTACGGTTAATAATAAAGTCTTTTTTTTTTTTGGTTTTTTTTTATAAATGCTTATCTAAAAAAATATGTTCTTACAGCTTTGCTAACAGAAAAGACAATCATTATATTCTAATTTTTTATATTTAAAAGACACAATTAAACTGTTGCTTCTATTTGCTTCTCAGTAACATCATCACCTCTTGGCACTTCGTTCCATGTAGGGCTTTGGTCTACTCAGTTCATATCCTTTATTCTGACCGATCCGTGGCCTTTCGCCCCTATCCCCAGTTGTTGTAAGTCTTTCTGAAACGCATCCATGCATATCCTTGTCAGTCGGCCCCTTAGCCCCTTACCTCACCGTTTATGTCACAATATTGTCTATGCTGCCCTACAGGTGCATGGCAGTGTCTGACTTTTCTAAGTACACAGACTATGGGAGGGTCTTTAAATAGCATATATGTCACTTCGTTCATGCAGCTTTTCCGTACGTAACTTTCCAGCACTTAGTACCACCCAGGACCCAAATCCATCTTTATCCCGCCTAGAAGACAGTTGTAAGGACTGTAAATGGTAGGCAGAGTGACACGCAAATACACGCAGTATAGTGAGACCAAAAGACGTGTATTGAATTGAAACTGTTAAAATTTCACACTAAAGGGAATCAAGCTTAACTTTTGTGTCATTACAAATACCACACAGTTAGCGCGTACACATGTGTTGTACATTTATTTTGAACGGGGGCTTGGATATTTCCCTCTTATTTTCCCACAAGGTGACATTTGTACACACATCATGTACAACAGAACTCTAAACTCTAAATCTCAACTCACCCAGTCTGTATTCGATTAGAACCACGATTACTCTGGTACGTTGTACAAATTTCATAGGAGCGTAGATAGGCATCGATGCTGACATGCTGTCGAACCCGCCCCCATGAATGTAGACGACAACAGGGATGCTGCTGTTTGAATTGGCATCAGCCGGGGTGACGACTTCAAGGTATAAACAATCCTCGGAAACCTAAACAGTTACAATCGGGAAAAGGTAAAGGTTCAAATTGTAGTTTTTATGAGGCTGCAAGATTCAGCGGGATCGGTAAGAAGGAGGCATAGATATGTTGTATTCAAATATAAACTACAAATAGATAACAATTCTACATTCTGTTCCATAACATAATCTATAGTATCCCAGCAGGAGCTAGTATAATTAATTTACTTTTCATGAAAAGGGCTAAGTAATGAATTTTTAATTTAAAATATTTAAGCATCAAATAAGATATTACTCTCTAGCGTCTAGCCACACAGGTATTTTAATTACCAGAATTTTTTTTAGCATTTTGTCACTTTTGCTCACTACCAGAGTTAGACTATTGACAAGAAATGCGTTAAGTGTATTTGAAGGCGAGGTGATAGCATGCCCATATCTTTCGGTTTAAAATATAAATGAACTACGCACTTTTGGAGGGCAGAATACGGAGTCATTGCTACACGGAGTCTGTGGGCAGGCGGCACGAGGATACGTGGCATCGTAGACAGTCGGTGCCCAGGGGTTTGGTGGCTCAGGGGGTCTCCAACTGTTGAAACAAAGGTACCGTCATTATTTTACCACATACAGTCGGTGCCCGGGTTTTTTTTTTTTTAGACTCGGGGGTTCTCTAACTGTCAAAAAGAAAAAGTTTGTGATGTTTTATATAATCGCCAGAAGATGTGATAAAAGCTTATTATATGGGCTTTTTTAAATTTAAAGTAAAGTAAGTTGTAGCATCAAGTGTAATAATTTTGTATGATTCATATCACAATCTTGGTGGTAGATTTATTCTGGGACTGGGAGTAAACGAAGCATTGCCATAGTAATGAAAATAAAATTATTAAAATATTGCAGAGATTTATTGAGCTTGGGCGCTTGCAAGAAAAATCACAATGACTGCATTTAAAGTTTATTTGATAAAACGGCTGCTTAGAGCTAAGCCAGGATTTTACCAGATGAAAATGTCCATGTGACAAATTACCCCCATCCCCTTTTTTCTCGACCCACTTGAGTTCTTTTCACGAATGCACTTTATATTTATTATATTATTTTATTTTAAATGGCTCTTAATGGCATTTAGTGCCGGACACATACCACCATTTAGCGGCACACGTCACCATTTTTCGGAAAGGAAGGAGTTATCCCCAGAATTCTGCGAATAATTTTTAACGTTATCCCCAGTATTCTGAGAATAATTTTTAACGTTATCCCCAGAATTCGGAGAATAATTTTTAACGTTATTCCCAGAATTCGGAGAATAATTTTTAACGTTATCCCCAGAATTCTGAGAATGACTCGACGTTGAAAGGAGAATTGTCAATATTTGTCTTAACTAATTTTGAGCATTATTTATCATTATATCATATAAATCGAGTTAATTCACGTTGATTATATCTGACCTGATTAATAAAACAGTGCCAGCCTTATTGTTTTTCATATTGATTTTAAGTTTATATTTTAGAATCTCTTTAGGCCACTGAGCTAGATATAATATATATCTAGCTCAGTGGTACAGACAATATATATAATGGTTCACCGACAAAACGGCCCCGGACAAAACGGCCTTAGTAGGCCTATTAGTGCTATTAACTATTATTAGTGGTAGTAATAATAATCAGGACCGGCTTTAGGCACAGGCAAACTAGGCAGCCTCTTAGGGCCTTCGATTAGTTTCAGCAATTAGTGGGAACCGAGCACAAGAATTTTTACATAATTCTTTTATTTTTCTATTATTTTAGGGCCACCAAATTCACTTCGCCTTGGGCCTCCAATTCCCTCAGGCCGGCTCTGTAGTAATAAAGGTTTTACAGTCCATGACATATTGGACAACATAGGTCAATGTATTTATTATTTATATATAATATAAGACAGGGTATTAGTACTTTTATTATTAGTAGTGTTAACAATATAGGCAGTATATGTCAATTGCCCCGCTAGGAAGGTCGCGTCGCAGTGGTATGAACGTGAATCATTGAAATATTTGCCAATAACAAAAGGGTTCAAATAGACTTTTCTAAGAAAATAAAAAAAAAAAGGAAATTAAAAAGAGATTCCCCGTCTAAAAATGGAACTCCATAAAAAATATTTAAAATTTTAAAATAAATAAATAAAAAATAAAATAACAACTTAGTTTTTACAACCGAAAATCGAACCGTGTACTACAGCAGTCCTTCACACTACTATGCGACCAGGAGACGTGATGGAATATACGCTTTTTAAAGTATTCGGAACCAATTCCCAGGTCCGAATAGCGACAGAATTCTGGGGATAACGTTGAACGTCTTATTCGAAGAATTCTCAAGATAACGTTGAAAATTATTCCCAGTATTCTGGGGATAACCACTCCGTTTCGCGGAAACTAGTTTCCTGGAACTCTGTCCCACACATTTTTTTCCTTATTCAACCATAATAGTATTGATAGCTATGTTCTCTTTAAGCTACGCGGCTCACTGTAGTTTAGAACTAGCGCGTGACAAATTTTGATGATAATATAATATCTGTTTTTGTGGGGATGTAAAATGTTGCGCTAGAATGGATGCCGTGACACTAAAATGCACATGAGTTTGTTTTGCATGCGGGTCAACGAAACCATAGAAGGAACACTTATTAAGAGTGACGCAACTGCAGTTCTTGTCATAACGTCATTGGTGCAGCTATGAATAGAAAATTAAAGTAACACACCGCCAGTGTATCGAGAAGCCATCAACACCTACCGTAGCTCCCCCGTTGGTGGCTTGGCAAAGGGAATCCCATGGAATAGTTTCACATCGTTCTTCAAAACTCCCTTGACCTGTCCGTACTCGGTCTCCACAACAACATTCGACTGGCCATACACCGGCGTTTCTTGCTGGACATGAGAGGTTCGACCGTCGGTTATCCTTGAAATGAATATTATGAAAAATACACTCGCGCCTGGGCTAAACATTTGTTTGTTGTTTTTTTTTCTGTTGATACCTAAATGTGTGTTTCGATGCTTGGTCACATCGTCACACCCACAAACACGACTTATAAAAAATATTTTAAATACTGGCTAGTTTTTATAGACCTCGGAGTTAGACTAGGCAAACATGTTGCTAACAAAGAGGGATTAACTTGTCCTGAAACATTGGGAAGCGATCCCAGTTAATTAACTTCACCAAAAATGTTTGTGCTGATAACAGGGACATTGTTGTTAGCCAAGCCAAAACTCACCGCAAATAGTGAAAGCGCGTTAGACAGTATATACTTGCATTGTGACAGCTGTGGCTCAGGAACAAGCAGTGATGAGCTTGGGTGTGAAGGGATCAATAGTCAAATTTATTTGTACAGGGAGCTGAATTTCGAGAGCTTCTTCGGCCTAATGAGAGTGGCAGCAGAGGTTCTCGTGGCGGAGGGGGGGGGTGATCCGGTTTAGAGCGCTCAAATGTGTTAGAACCCGTCGTCAGGGTGAAAAAAAAAGGGGGGGGGGTGGGATCCAGTATCACAAACGAACAAGTGGTTCCTAATCTGTGCTAGGTAGACCCATAATGATCCATGGGCTAGGGGGTCGCTTAAGGAAATCAATTTCAATTACACAATTGAAATGTGGAACAAAAAAATAAATAATAATAATTAAAGTAAATTCCAGCCCTTCAAAAGGCAACAAGAGTTTCACGCCATTGGTTTATACAAAGGATGATTTATCTTAGATATACAGACGCTCCGCGCTCCTTCTAAGCAGAAAATAATTGCGTCCACAGACCATGAGAGATGATCTGTTGGCAAATGATGCAGCGGTCACAGGCCACGGCTATAAGGGTTCCACGAATTACCCACCCGCCTAACTATTGTCTAGTTAGGTACCCTTTCAGAGCTGGGTGGCTTGGGGACTCCTCAGGCCCCGGGAACAAATCCTCGCCTTTGCGTGGATTCGAACTCGTGACCATCGGTACACCAGTCGAGCGCGCTACCACTCGACCACCGCGTCCCACCTGTCTATACAATAAGGTCAGTCATTCTGAGCCATGAAATACAAAGTTCACTCCCCCCCCCCCACACACACACTGATTAGAAATCGAATATCTACACCAGTGCAGATGTTGAATAACAAATCAAAGCTAAGTTCTCAATATAATAGGTATGTAAACTGAGACGGCATGTAACTGAGACAACATGTTTGAATAAAATCAACAGATTCAGTCCTGACACAGTCAACTCAGCAAAACAAAAAGTATTTATTTATTTACTAGTAGCAAATACGTGTACATTTGTTGTTTATTAACATCAAGTCCAATACTTCTATATATATTAATATGTAGAGTATAAACATAAGGCAGAGAGATGTCAAGAGAGAGATGTGCTATAGATGAAATCATAAGGCATGGACAAGTTAACATCCAATGGAGAAATTGAGTGGAGCATGGCTTTGATCCAAACAATCTACATTACAAAAAATAATGTTATAACAGATACCATCATGGCTGCTGGGTTGAAAAATTGTGTGAATATCTTTGATCTGGTGTGTGATTTTTTAAATATTAATTCCTTGTACATTCTGCAATCATCAGAGTTAGGCAATTGTACATTAGGTTTGTTAAGGTGAAATTGAAGGTGTCCTTATCTTTTACAGACTTTACAAGTTTCATAATGAAAAGACAAATTTTGGTGGTTGGAAGGTCCATCTTTAAAAGGTTGCCATAGCTTTGATAAAAGTTGGCACTTTTTAAGGTTCTCTGGTCCTAGGTTCTCTAGTGCCTTTCTGTTTTTGAAGGAATAAACCACAAAATCCTGTCACTGACACACCTGTATGGAAGAATCTGCACTGGGGTATTCAAAAGAACTTACTTCAAAACAATGGTGCTGTGGTACTCTTCAAGTCTCTTCTTAAAGTTCCCATTGTGGATGGAAACAGAAAAAATTTAATTGGACTGCTTTTTTTTTTTTTTTTTTTTAAATCTATTGCTCCTTGATTATGGGTAGTATAGTTTTCAAAGGTCCTTGGGAGAATGTAACAAATTTCAACATTACAGAAGCATCTCAACACATTTTTCTGTAAACAAAGTCTGAGTCTTGAACATCACAGCAGGTTGAACATTCTAGAAATAGTAGAAGGGTTCAAGCTCTAAGTTATAAAACAAAAGAAATAGTAGAAGGGTTCAAGCTCTAAGTTATAAAACAAAAGAA
>MUZC01001056.1:1663-27781 GCA_002072015.1 Radix auricularia
AACCCCCCCCCCCCCCCGAAAAAATCCCAACTCCGTTTAAAAAATTAAAAAAAAACATTTTTCAACCTCATACTGACTAAATATGTTTTGATAAAACTTTGTCAGATTTCTAGTGCAAAAGTTTGGATACATGAGCAGTTAGTGGTCGAAAGATTACTTAGAATATTTGAATTCAATCGGACCGGATTAGATATATCAATAAACAACTCATGTTAGAATAAAGCATTTTAAGTAATATCGTTATGGGAAGTATATCCCATGCTCACACAAGTAAATTCAAGAATTCCCATTCCCTATACAAGAGGACTATCTGATATATTATATAACATACGTTGACATACATATAACAAGGATTACAGGTCAAATCATTAAAAATTGTATCCCTTGGCCTGAGTTTAGTGACCAGTGATGTTATAATTCAAACATGTTAAGAGCAACTAGCCACATAACACAACACGCCAATTACAGTCACCGAATAGACAGACACAGCCAGACAAAATAACCAAGACAGACAAAGCCAGACAAACAGCAAGGACAGACACAGCCAGACAAACAGCCAAGACAGACATAGCCAGACAAACAGCAAGGACAGACACAGCCAGACAAAACAGCCAAGACAGACACAGCCAGACAAACAGCCAAGACTGACACAGCCAGACAAACAGCAAAGACAGACACAGCCAGACAAAACAGCCAAGACAGACACAGCCAGATAAAACAGCCAAGACAGACACAGCCAGACAAACAGCCAAGACAGACACAGCCAGACAAACAGCCAAGACAGACACAGCCAGACAAAACAGCCAAGACAGACACAGCCAGACAAACAGCCAAGACAGACACAGCCAGACAAACAGCCAAGACAGACACAGCCAGACAAACAGAAAAGAGAGACACAGCCAGACAAAAAGCCAAGACAGACACAGCCAGACAAACAGCAAGGACAGACACAGCCAGACAAAACAGCCAAGACAGACACAGCCAGACAAACAGCAAGGACAGACACAGCCAGACAAAACAGCCAAGACAGACAAAGCCAGACAAACAGCCAAGACAGACACAGCCAGACAAACAGCCAAGACAGACATAGCCAGACAAACAGCTAAGACAGACACAGCCAAACAGCAGACAGCTGTTCCGTGCGTCCTAGAGAACTCCATGCACCGGCTGCGAACAATCACAATAGGGACGTTTATAATATGGCGGAAATCTATTAATAGAAATATTATATCTAAATTTATCTTTTGTAAGGACAAATTCATGAAAAAAATTAAAAAGATTCCAGTCCATACGTGAATGTAGGTATATTGAGAATGATTGATCTTATCAGCTAATTTTTAATTCTTCGTTAATTTAAGACAGCTTATTGGACTTGCAAAATAAAAAAACAAATTCGTAATTTTACTGAGCTAACAATTTTGAGAACTTAGTGATTTCACTGTATTTATGCCTCAAAACATTGTTCCGCTAAAATGTAATCTAAAAAAAAGAACATTACGAAATGTACTATGACGTTTTCCGGTTTTAGAAATGAAGAACCCTATACGTTAAAATTACGGCCTCCAATAAAAAAATATAAAAATTAATTGGTAAAGACAAAAAAAACCAAAAAAACCTTGTCTTTCAAACTGCACTCGTTAATCCGTCAGTTGAGATGTGTGCAGTGGTAACACGAAAATACCCAGGTAAGACTTGCCATCGCTTACCCCATGTCTTTCAGATTAACTTTATTATGTTTAACATCTGATTGAGCTTTTCTGCGAGTGCCTATGACTTCATGAATAAAAATTTAAAGATTAACGAAATCTTAAACCATATCACTCTTTTTTTTTTGTCATGGCGCAAGTTCAATGAAGTTTAAATTTCCATTAGGACGATTTAAATTAAATAGGACTGAATCATTATGGATTTAAACATTCCGATTTGACTTTGATTGATTATGATTTGACTTTGCAACTCTAGCCATGTGATGTGATAACTGACCACTGACCACCTCTACCACGCTAGCCGTATTATAACTGACCACTGACCACCTCTACCACGCTAGCAATGGTATAACTGACCACTGACCACCTTTACCAAAGAGTTTGTTTCCATAGTGAAACAATGAGGTGATAATGAGACTGAACTCATGTTTCAACAATGATGTCTTACCCATTAAACAACCCTCCTTCCGTCGTACTTATCTCACTGTCCTTCACCCATGGACTGTGGTTAAAACATTAGCTGTTTATCCCTATTGCCACAAGTAGTAACCACCTCAAAAATCTCATGTTGCTAAATTTCTATCATTTTTGCTACGCCTTCCCCCTCACCCGCGCATCAAATGCCGCCGGACCTCACTTATCCCAAGTATCAACATTCACAGACTTTGCATGAAGCCCTCGCCAATGGGCTCGGTATCCAGCTCGAATTATTTGATGTGTTAATGGGCCTGCCTCGAGACCGAAAGGGGGGGGGGAGACTTTTACAATAAACCACGCACGTGTAAAACGTTCGCCGGGCTTTACTTTTGACTTGGGTATGTTTGAGTGGCATTATTCCACCTCCACTCGCCCGCGACTGGTGGTGGACCGGCAGGACATTCCTCACTCCCTATGTTGACTTGGTATTAGCATAATGGCTACTCATTAGCTGGTCAAGGTGAGTGGGGCGATGTGTTGAACCTTGTAACAGGATCAGAAAGAAAAAAAAATCATTTTTCGCCTATTTGGAGCAATTCATATATTTTATATGGGGCTAACGTCTTAGTTTCATTCGCAGCCTTAGCTCGTTCATTGACATTGAAACCAGTTGGCGCCCAGTGCTCTGCATACAGGTTAATTTCATAATGAAAATAGAACCTGCTCTACTCATTAAAAAAATGTTGGACCCTTGCGTACTTAATAAATATGAAGAGTTCCAAACGTTTTTCGAGTAGAAAACAAGTAAATAAAATATTCTATATGCCCCGCTCCCCCCTTCCCTTTCTAAAAACTCGAGGGACACCAACCCGACTTTCGAAATTGTTCCACACTAAATGTGGAATCTCGGGCGTAAGTCTGAATAGCTGCCCTTATTTTAGTCCAGGGGTCTCCAAACTTTTCTGCCGGAGGGCCGCATTACCTGTCAAACAGCAGTTTGGGGGCCGCATTACCTGTCAAACAGCAGTTTGGGGGCCAACTACACACAGTTTTGTGGTAAACTAAAGGTAAAAATAGTTTTTTTATATATATATATTAAAAGGTCTACAGGGGCCGGATGAGAGGGCCTCGCAGGCCGCATCTGGCCCGCGGACCATAGTTTGGGGACCCCTGTTCTAGTCGGTAGTGGCCGCCAGGAAGAAAAAAAAAATACGTATACCAAGATAAGTTATTTTTTTAAATAATAATTGTTATTATTATTATTTTTTGTTTGGGTTGTTATATTATTTTTTTTTAAATTTCGTTTACTTTTATCTTAATTATGTAACAGCAAAAGGCATGAGCCTGAAAAGACGCCACAAATCATTGAACGAATCGTCAAAAAACCATCGTCACTAACAAACAGAAATAAAAACGAAGAAATTTACGAAAATGAAAACAAATTTAGCTGCAGTTTTAAAATTCTTTTTAGTTTTCCCTATCTTTTTTTTTATCTTGCAATTATTATAGGGACGGGAAAGAAAAAGAAAAAGGGACGAAATAAAATATTTTATAGTGAATTTAAAAAAAAAAAAAAAAAAAAAAAGAAACCTTCCGTTTGAGATTCGTTGAAATATTCCGTAACTCCAATCCTCATTCCACAACAAACATCACTCTTGATGACTCCTGTGCTAAAAAAAAAAAAAGATATCCAATAATATACGCCGCCTTTTTGGTTTGGTTTACAGGAAATCAAGTTCGGCAGAATGGGTTTGTTTCCTGCGGCAAACACTCGGGTAGCCATCCGTCATGATTTCTATATCATCGTCTGCCACATTAACATACCGATGTCCTCCAACTCATCTTGGACCAGGGAAGGGGCAGGGGGGGCTTCAATCCGCACGGGCTATTGTCCCGGACAAACAAATGCCATCATACACCAGGCGCAACGGCCATCATACTCCCGAGCGTCGCGATGATCATACACCACTGCCGTAACAATGGCCGACGCGTAAATCTCAGTCTCTCGGTGGCACAGCAGTAAACTCGGCCCTCGTCCAGGCCTCGTCTTGCAAAAACTCATCAGGGCCGTAAAACTTGTTTGTTTGTGATCATAATCCCCTATCCCCATCCTTATTCAACCTCCTCCCGCCACCTCCATAACTATTGGAGGAAATAAAGAGACAGCGAGAACAGATTAGGCTGGATACTGCCATGGATGTATAAAGCGGTCACCAGTAGATATAGATTATTACTTTTCCCACAATTATCCTTATGACTCAACGCCCCCCGTAAAGGGAATACCAAGCCATTGTAGTTGTGATTTCTTTATTATGGCTATGAAATAAACAACCAACGCATCAACATACTTACGGGAATTTAAACATCAAACACGACGGGTTTTGTTCCTTTTAATGTATTATATTTGTTTCTTGGTTTCTTTAAACGTTGTTTTTTTAATATATAGATCTATATATTTTTTTATATATTTTTTTTTTTTTAAATTTGCTCCAAATTTTTTTATATTGTGTGTGTTAATTTATTATTATTAATTTATTAAATTCTGTATTAAAAAAAATTATTATTTGTTATTTATTATATTTTATTTAGGGCTGTGGAAATTAACTATTTCTCGATTAATCGTTAAAAACAGTGTCGATTAAATATCAATTAATATAATTTTATTCGAAAAAATTGGTTTAAAATTTAAGGAAATTATTTTTTTCTTCAATTTGTTAAAAAATAATTAATATACAATATAATACCCGCTATCGCTGAGGAATATAGTACAACAGTCCATAGCAGTTTAAAACGTCCAAAATATTTTCAAAAATATCGTCAAAAATTGTTCAAAAGTTAACCATTAAATTTAAACTAATCGTTACCAACCCAATTGTTATTATTAATTTTTTAAAATTTATTATTTTTTGGGTGGGGTGGGGGGAAGGAATCTTTTTTTGTACTTGCAAAACCACTCTAACATTTAAAAATTCTAAAAATTCAGATATGTGCAATACATCGTCTGGACGCAGCGCATTACAATACCAGCTTTCAATACCAGCTTTCAATACCAGCTTTCAATACCAGCGTTCAATACTAGCGCTTCAGAATTATCAGCCTTTATAATGAAACTTGTGAATGTCTTTATTTATACAGTGTATGTTTTGTTTGTAGGAGAATGTCTGTGTTATGTAGGGGAATGTCTGTGTTATGTAAAAGAAATGTCTGTGTTATGTAGAAGAATGTCTGTGCTATGTAGGGGAATGTCTGTGCTATGTAAGAGAATGTGTTATCTAGGAGAATGTCTGTGTTAGGTAGGAGAATGTCTGTGTTATGTATGAGAATGTATGTGTTATGTAGGAAAATGTCTGTGTTATGTAGTAGAATGTCTGTGTTATGTATGAGAATGTCTGTGTTATGTAGGAGAATGTCTGTGTTATGTAGGAGAATGTCTGTGTTATGTAAGAAAATGTCTGTGTCATGTATGAGAATGTATGTGTTATGTAGGAGAATGTCTGTGTTATGTAGGAGAATGTCTGTCTGTGTTATGTAGGAAAATGTCTGTGTTATGTAGGAGAATGTCTGTGTTATGTAGGAGAATGTCTGTGTTATGTAGGAGAATGTCTGTCTGTGTTATGTAGGAGAATGTCTGTGGTATGTAGGAGAATGTCTGTCTGTGTTATGTAGGAGAATGTCTGTGTTGTGTAGGAGAATGTGTTATCTAGGAAAATGTATGTGTTATGTAGGAAAATGTCTATGTTATGTAAAAGAAATGTCTGTGTTATGTAGGAGAATGTCTGTGTTATGTTGGAGAATGTCTGTGTTGTGTAGGAGAATGTGTTATCTAGGAAAATGTCTGTGTTATGTAGGAGAATGTATGTGTTATGTAGGAGAATGTCTGTGTTATGTAGGAGAATGTCTGTGTTATGTAGGAGAATGTCTGTGTTATGTAGAAGAATGTATGTGTTATGCATGAGAATGTCTGTGTTATGTAGGAGAATGTCTGTGTTATATAGGAGAATGTCTGTGTTATGTAGGAGAATGTGTTATTTAGGAGAATGTCTGTGTTATGTAGGAGAATGTCTGTGTTATGTAGGAGAATGTCTGTGTTATGTAGGAGAATGTGTTATCTAGGAGAATGTCTGTGTTATGTAGGAGAATGTCTGTGTTATGTAGGAGAATGTCTGTGTTACATAGGAGAATGTCTGTCAGTATTATGTAGGAGAATGTCTGTGTTATTAAGGAGAATGTCTGTGTTATGTAGGAGAATTTCTGTGTTATGTAGGAAAATGTCTGTGTTACGTAGGAGAATGTCTGTCTGTATTATGTAGGAGAATGTCTATGTTATGTAGGAGAATGTCTGTGTAATGTAGGAGAATGTCTGCGTTATGTAGGAGAATGTCATTCTGTATTATGTAGGAGAATGTCTGTGTTATGTAGGAGAATGTGTTATTTTAGGAGAATGTCTGTGTTATGTAGGAGAATGTCTGTGTTATGTAGGAGAATGTCTGTGTTATGCAGGAGAATGTCTGTGTTATGTAGGAGAATGTGTTATCTAGGAGAATTTCTGTGTTATGTAGGAGAATGTCTGTGTTATGTAGGAGAATGTGTTATCTAGGAGAATGTCTGTGTTATGTAGGAGAATGTATGTGTTATGTAGAAGAATGTCTGTGTTATGTATGAGAATGTCTGTGTTATGTAGGAGAATGTCTGTGTTATGTAGGAGAATGTCTGTGTTACGTAGGAGAATGTCTGTCGGTATTATGCAGGAGAATGTCTGTGTTATGCAGGAGAATGTCTGTGTTATGTAGGAGAATGTCTGTGTTATGTAAGAGAATGTCTGTGTTATGCAGGAGAATGTCTGTGTTATGCAGGACAATGTCTGTGTTATGTAGGAGAATGTCTGTGTTATGTAGGAGAATGTCTTATCTAGGAGAATATATGTGTTATGTAGGAGAATGTCTGTGTTATGTAGGAGAATGTCTGTGTTTTGCAGGAGGATGTTCGTTGTCAAATCGTATTCAATGTGTTTTGTGAGAAGATTTGATTTCCTTGAAGGGCTTGTTGACATCCAGCGAGCCAGCTCAGAGAGGTCGTCGACGCCCCTGGATGTGATGGGGCATCATAGACCCTCGTAGATTCACATCAGAGATGCATGCGCAGGGACCCGCAGACCAATTTTGTGCCGGGCTTTGAAATTGAAATGAGGCCGGGTGCGGATTAATCTTGTTTTCTATCGGGCACTCTACAGCGCCTCGGCCAGGTACAGAGGATAATCAGAAGCCAACAATGACTTGCCCGGCTGTAACAATAGCGAGCGCGGAATTGGCTGCCCGGACGGTAAATGAATTTTCATCTACACCGAGGAGGCGAGGGTCCGCCGGGGGTAAAAAATATATATTAAAATAATGGAAGAAATAAGGGGAAGAAATGATTAACATTAAAGGAATAGCAGAGTTGTCTTTTCCTTTCACTTTCGTTCTGTCTTTATTTTTTAGTTTATTTATTTTAAACGAAGGAAGTAAATGTTTGTAGACGAAGACGAGGTACATAGAGACGCGGGGGGCTGGGGGACAGCAATAGAACAGGAGAAAACAGCCGAGTAAATGCTGTTATCTGAACACAATGAGATGACGAGATCACGAGCATGGACCACCTAGGGGCTGGCCTTAAAACAAATTTACATATCTCCACTTTTAATGGAGAGCGCTGTGGAGATAGGAATGTGTATCATTTTTCAAAGTGGTAACTAATTGTGGTATATACGGTAAACACAAATCCCTTTAAAACACTCTGTAAAATCAAACAAATCTAAAATGAAGATTCTATTTAGAAGATCGGATATTTTCTTCACCGTGACGAAGTGCGCAAAAGAAAATGAAAGATATTTGTTCCAATAAATGTTCGAACATTTTAACCAGGAAAGCAAATATACATTGGATATTCCAAACTCTAAATGCGAGACTAGACATAAACTATGAATAAGCTTAGGCAGCAATACTCTTAAGAAACGGGGCGTCTCAGATCTACAACATAACATGACATAAGATAAGAATAAATGAAAATAATGTGTCTTTGAGCTGCAGATTCTAACTGACTTCAATATATTGTCAACTTGTCTACCCTAATCAATTTCATATTGTTAACTTATCTACCCTAATCAGTTTCATATTGTTAACTTATCTACCTTAATCAATTTCATATTGTTAACTTATCTACCCTAATCAATTTCATATTGTCAACTTATCTACCCTAATCAATTTCATATTGTTAACTTATCTACCCTAATCAACTTCATATTGTTAACTTATCTACCCTAATCAATTTCATATTGGTAACTTATCTACCCTAATCAATTTCATATTGTCAACTTATCTACCCTAATCAATTTCATATTGTTAACTTATCTACCCTAATCAATTTCATACTGTTAACTTATCTACCCTAATCAACTTCATATTGTTAACTTATCTACCCTAATCAACTTCATATTGTCAACTTGTCTACCCTAATCAACTTCATATTGTTAACTTATCTACCCTAATCAACTTCATATTGTTAACTTATCTACCCTAATCAATTTCATATTTTCAACTTGTCTACCCTAATCAATTTCATTTATTTTTCGCCGTTTAAAGAAGGCTGAGTTTGGGGGCGGGGGTATAAATT
The DNA here is from genome assembly GCA_002072015.1 of Radix auricularia. Taxonomy (NCBI): domain Eukaryota; kingdom Metazoa; phylum Mollusca; class Gastropoda; family Lymnaeidae; genus Radix; species Radix auricularia. The sequence goes on from MUZC01001056.1 coordinate 10,435, forward strand.
TGTATTTGTACTAAAATAGTCATGAAAAAAAAGTTACATACACGATAATCCAGTAATCCGTGTGAATAGCTTTGTGGGTTTTATTTACTAGCGGGGGTTAGGGGAAACCATTTTTTTTGGTTGTAAATATTAAAAAAAAAAAAAAAAACACCCAAAAAAAACACAAAAAAACAAACAAAAATCACATTCTGTGGTTAGTTAGCTACGTTAGTGAGCTACGTTAGTGAGCTACGTTAGTTATTAACATTGCTAGAAGTGAATGTGTTTGGAAGATCTTATTGTTGTGCCGCTGGAGAACACACTTGCATCACATGTTCCTTAGGGAATAGAAGGGTCAATAAACGGGAGACAAAGATGGCCATTGACAATGCCGACCATTTAGTGTATAATAACAAACATGTGTGTAAACAAATGACGTAATAGTTAAAAGGTTAATTAGGGTTCGACTGAATTCACTTTGAAATTGTTTGGTCCATTGATACAAATTCTTTACGACAAAATAAGATAAGATTTATATATCTATATGTTTCAATATCTGCAGATGCATTTATAGAAGGAAATATGCTCATTGCCACCAATACATAATGAAATCAGTTATGGCTAAATCGGTTATGGTTACATCAGTTATGGTTACAGTTGGTATGGTTACAGTTGTTATTATTTTGAAGACATTGATTTTTTAGAGTTTGTTGGCACGCTGAAAGTTATGATAAATAAAATGAGATATGACTTCATTAGGTTTTTATATAATCTCTTTGTCTCTCATCTCATCTTTCTCTCTCTCCTCTCCCTCCCTCTCTCTACTCTCACTCCCTCTCTCTCCTCTCCCTCCCTCTCTCCTCTCCCTCCCTCTCTCTCCTCTCCCTCCCTCCCTCTCTCTACTCTCACTCCCTCTCTCTCCTCTCCCTCCCTCTCTCTTCTCTCCCTCCCTCCCTCTTTCTCCTCTCCCTCCCTCTCTCTCCTCTCTCTCCCTCCCTCTCTCTTCTCTCCTCTCTCTCCCTCTTATTTCGAACGAATCAGTAAGAATCAGACTTCAAAAAGGTCAACATTTTCTCATCAAGTCCGTAGCTGCTGGACGACAGGCCCTCAGTCAGTGAAAAGCCCGAGATCACAGCCTCGCTCTCGCCAGTTCCCAGAGGATCCTCGCGTTCCGCTCGTCCGGTATGCAGATTTGTGGAGCGCCATGTAACATTGTATTCCGTTGATTGAATAGAGGTGGCTGGGATATCACTCGTGGCCGTGAGTATGGTCAGTCAAGCGTTGATATTAAGTTGGTAATTTCATCTCGCCGTCTGCGCGTGCGCATTGTTTGGGTGTGTTCAGATGTTGTAGACCGAGCTAAGGATGATTTCACCTTGTTTTAGACTAAAGTTTTAGACCGAGCTAAGGATGATTTCACCTTGTCTTAGACTAAAGTTGTAGACCGAGCTAATGATGATTTCACCTTGTCTTAGACTAAAGTTTTAGACCGAGCTAAGGATGATTTCACCTTGTTTTAGACTAAAGTTTTAGACCGACCTAAGGATGATTTCACATTGTCTTAGACTAAAGTTTTAGAGCGAGCTAAGGATGATTTCACCTTGTCTTAGACTAAAGTTTTAGACCGAGCTAAGTATGATTTCACCTTGTCTTAGACTAAAGTTTTAGACCGACCTAAGGGCGAGTGCACCTTGTCTTAGACTAAAGTTTTAGACCGACCTAAGGGCGAGTGCACCTTGTCTTAGACTAAAGTTTTAGACCGACCAAAGGGCGAGTGCACCTTGTCTTAGACTAAAGTTTTAGACCGAGCTAAGGATGATTTCACCTTGTCTTAGACTAAAGTTTAAGACCGACCTAAGGGCGAGTGCACCTTGTCTTTGACTAAAGTTTTAGACCGAGCTAAGGATGATTGCACCTTGTCTTAGACTAAAGTTTTAGACCGAGCTAAGGATGATTTCACCTTGTCTTAGACTAAAGTTTTAGACCGAGGTAAGGATGATTTCACCTTGTCTTAGATTAAAGTTTTAAACCGACCTAAGGGCGAGTGCACCTTGTCTTTGACTAAAGTTTTAGACCGACCTAAGGGCGAGTGCACCTTGTCTTAGACTAAAGTTGTAGACCGAGCTAAGGATGATTTCACCTTGTCTTAGACTAAAGTTTTAAACCGACCTAAGGGCGAGTGCACCTTGTCTTTGACTAAAGTTTTAGACCGAGCTAAGGATGATTTCACCTTGTCTTAGACTAAAGTTTTAGACCGAGCTAAGGATGATTTCACCTTGTCTTAGACTATAGTTTTAGACCGAGCTAAGGATGATTGCACCTTGTCTTAGACTAAAGTTTTAGACCGACCTAAGGGCGAGTGCACCTTGTCTTAGACTAAAGTTTTAGACCGACCTAAGGGCGAGTGCACATTGTCTTAGACTAAAGTTTTAGACCGAGCTAAGGATGATGTCACCTTGTCTTAGATTAAAGTTTTAGACCGACCTAAGGGCGAGTGCACCTTGTCTTAGACTAAAGTTTTAGACCGACCTAAGGGCGAGTGCACATTTTCTTAGACTAAAGTTGTAGACCGAGCTAAGGATGATTTCACCTTGTCTTAGACTAAAGTTTTAGACCGAGCTAAGGATGATTTCACCTTGTCTTAGATTAAAGTTTTAGACTGACCTAAGGGCGAGTGCACCTTGTCTTAGACTAAAGTTTTAGACCGACCTAAGGGCGAGTGCACCTTGTCTTAGACTAAAGTTGTAGACCGAGCTAAGGATGATTTCACCTTGTCTTAGACTAAAGTTTTAGACCGAGCTAAGGATGATTTCACCTTGTTTTAGACTAAAGTTTTAGACCGACCAAAGGGCGAGTGCACCTTGTCTTAGACTAAAGTTTTAGACCGACCTAAGGATGATTTCACCTCGTCTTAGACTAAAGTTTTAGACCGACCTAAGGGCGAGTGCACCTTGTCTTAGACTAAAGTTTTAGACCGAGCTAAGGATGATTTCACCTTGTCTTAGACTAAAGTTTTAGACCGACCTAAGGGTGAGTGCACCTTGTCTTAGACTAAAGTTTTAGACCGACCTAAGGGCGAGTGCACCTTGTCTTGGACTACAGTTAGAACATGACACAAGTCTCAGATTTTAAAAATAACGTCAGCGTTTATTTCATGTAGAGCCCACTTGAATGAATGAATCTCTCTAGCAATGGTCGTGTTTCTGTGGTAAAACCCACACCAGCAATCATGCCATTGGTGCTGCTGTACATGTGTTCAGTATGGCACCGACCAGGGATCCATATTTTGGGTACTGGCTGATTGTGATGCGGCAGTCGATGTAGTATGTGCACCCAGTGCACCATCCGAGGTGCGCAGAATTCCGGCAATGGCGGCCGTTCCCTGCGCCAGTGTTACCTCTCGATTCGCAAAGTTTTTTGGTAGTTTTAACGGGGTTTTTTAACGGATCGAGTAACTGAGTGTTGATGCACAAATGGCAGGTCAGGACATACAAAAAACATATATACCTCATGGGTCTAGGACTTATGAATGCTGAGATCAAAGGTGATGACGGACGGACAAAACGGGTGCAATAGCGCATTCGACTTCTCGAAAATGCGCTAAAAATGAGGTAATGGAACCTACTTTATAAAGTCTTACAATATCCACACGGCGAGTTAGATATTTTACGTGATCGTCTAGAAATATTTATAACGTCAGCTATCAATATGAAAACTATGATTTTCATATGCTATACTTGTCGTTAAATGAGGTTCTATATGGTATGATTTGAAGGTAAGCATACGACCAAGATATTCTTAATTTCGTGAAATAAAGCGAAAGCTCCTGTTGGCCCTATGACTCCACACCTCACTTCCTAACCCATTGTTAAACTGGTGCCTTGTGACTCCACACCTCACTTCCTGACCCATTGTTAAACTGGTGCCTTGTGACTCCACACCTCACTTCACTTCCTGACCCATTGTTAAACTGGTGCCTTGTGACTCCACACCTCACTTCCTGACCCATTGTTAAACTGGTGCCTTATGACTCCACACCTCACTTCCTGACCCATTGTTAAACTGGTGCCTTGTGTGGGATTAACTTCCTTACCCATTGTTAAACTGATGCCTTGTGTGGGATTAAATTCCTTACCCATTGTTAAACTGATGCCTTGTGTGGGATTAATTGCATTAATTCTTGCTCTTTTTTTTAACAGCTGATTAAATGATTCCACCATTTTGAACAATAAATGAAGCTATAAACTTGAATGTCTGAAAGACATCAATAAATGCCATTTCGAACGTACCACTTTCAAGAGACGACAATTGAGACATGGGTCATATTGTCTCATCGCGTCAACTCAACCGTGCTGAACGGTGTATGAGGCAGAACGTAGCGCATGCGAGGAATTGAATGCACGCCGTCAGCAGGTGGTGTGCAGATATAGCGACAATCCCCACCTTCCTTTGAGCTCAACAAGGCGTCCAAAGAGATATTCCAGGCCCACCACAAAGGTTTCTCCGAGGGTTGGATATTATTATTGCCGGCGGAAGACTTCGTGCGGTATTTGTCTCATCTTCAGCTTTCGTGGTGCGCTTGTTGTGTGTTTGTGTATTTTGTTTCATTCTTGATAAGAATCTGTTTCTCAAAAATGCAGCAAAGATGGCAGAGTTTTGTTTGTGATGTGCTGTCCGATTAGATATGAGGGGGGGGGAGGTAAGAGATAAAACTGACGTTTACGTGATAAGAACTTTATGATCTTGTTTTCTGATGAAGGGAGTCACTCAGTAACAATGGAAGAACACCAGTCATAGACTCTTGTCATTTTGGGGACAGAATATGTTTTCTTTTAATTTATAGTTTGAAAACGGTTTGTCTTTATTAAAACATCCCTTTACTGTATTCTGAAATATATTTTTTCTGAAGAACTTGACAAGGGATTTTTAAAAAATACATTATTTGAGCTATAACAATATTTTTTATTTATTTTCAGTTCCCCTGAAAATGGAATAATTTGGTGTACTTTTATATATATATTATGCGATTATTAATGAAACAATGTTAAAGTAGGAGAAAACTACTTTATATTACGAATTATAAAAGATAGTGGACAGAAAGATAATGGTATATAAAGTATAGAAAGATAATGGTATATAAAATAAAAAAAACTTTTTGTTTTATAATAGGGCTGCGGAAATTAACGATTATTTTCTTGATAGAAATGTAAACAATTTTATTAAATAAAATTATTTTAATCGATAAAATAATTATTACAATTTTAAGAAAATGTATTTTAAAAATTTCTATGTATTAATAATTATTTAAAAATGATTAATAATAGTTTTTTTCCCCTTGTACAAAATTCTCCATTGTTAAAAAAATGATGTTTTAAGTGTAAGTTGTTTTACAAGGAAAATATTAAGTATGACACAATTAAAATTCATTGACATTATATTGAACTAGTCATATATAAATATATCTTCTAAAACTATTAAAGTTTTTCTTATTAAATAATAAAGTTATGAGCATTTTAAAAATGCCCTAAATGGGCACTCAATGTGAAGGAAAACAGCATAGTGAGAACAAAATGATTATGAGGTCTTAGAAAAAAATCATAACTTTTGAACCACTTGGCAGATTTGGGATAAAAAGATTATCTTTATATTTTTGTTAATTATCAAACAATTTCTATACAGCTGCAATACTTACATATATTTAGAATTAATTTGCAATATTCATCCAAGTGCCTAAACCTATATGTCTGCATATGTTATAGTGATTTTAAAAAAAATAATTATAGTTAAATATTAAGTTACACTAAAACTTGTAACATGTTAATTACAAATCCTGTTTCTTTTTAAAAAAATATTTTTAAAGAACAATAATTGAAATTGTAATAAGTTTTCAAATATAATCTTTGTACAACCCATTGGACCTTTATGCAACATGCCTTCCAATAACACTTGAGTAATGACTTTGTACAACCCATTGGACCTTTATGCAACATACCTTCCAATAACACTTGAGTATTGAGACTTGGGGATATTGCTAATATGCAGTTTTTGTTGCTTCCCTTGAAGATTTCAGTTTAATGACGTCATACGCCTTTACTTTTAGCTTTAATCAATATTATCAATTAATGAATCGATAATTTGTCAAAAGTAACGATTAAATTTAAATTAATCGATCACAGCCCTAGTTTCTAGACAATACCATTGTATAGAAGGTACAAAAAGTTTATGCTGAAAGACGATATTATTTTATGTTAGGTTTAAAGTACAACACGTTGATGTTTATACAGCACATGACAGTCATGGTACACAAGTTACACAACCAGTTTATAAAAAAGCATTACAATGGTTTAGTGCAGATCGGTCACGTTTAAGGAAAATACTGAGGTATATAAGGTGCAGCAGGGGTGATCTTCATATTACAGACACGTTGTCATGGAAACAGGGCCCAGTAGCATTCCCAGGCTGTCATGGGTACCTACGCCCACCTGTCCCCTCCGCCAACAGACTCCCACGCTAGCGTCTGTCTGGATGTCTGTTTTAAGACACCAGAGATTTAAACCCACTTTCCCCGGACATCCAAACAGCCATTAATCCACGGCAACCCCTCGGCGGACATGACCATCCAGTGGATTTCTTGCCGCGGTGTCGGACATCGCAGCAGCCCCCACCCCCCAACCCCCACGGTAGCTCAAGTTTATTTAAGGCGCCCCGCCGAGCGCGCATTCTGCCCTCGCCGATCCTCGGTCAGAGGCGGAGCAAGTGCCATCAGTTAGGGACATCTGAGAAGGGAGCCTGCGGTGTTTATGGGGGTCCTAGCAACAGGAATGTGGAGCAAGACCAGACGACCAGGGAAAGAACTGGGTGTTTCGTGGGCCGTTTCCTGATGAAATAATTAGATCAGATAACGAAGTCGAAACGTAATCGGTCCACCAGAACAATGCTGTCGCCGGCGGATTCTAAATCGAACGAGGAGGAGGCGAGTCGCCGTAGCCTTTTGTCAGCGTCATCAAGGCGGACATTCAAGGTGAAGATGGTCGTGTTCAAAATGTCCAAAGACGGCGTGCAAGGATCCAAATAAGATCCGTGTAGTGTCCGTGTTGTTTCTAAGAATAGATGCAGTCGTTTCTTCGGATTAATACAGGAACTTTAATCACACATCCGGAAAGAAGAACTTTCCGCTGATACTATAGATGGATAAACAGAAATTACGAATTTGGTATATGTAAAAACAAAAACATAATTCAAAAAAAAAAAAAAAAAAAAAAAAAAAAAACACTTTAAAAAGTTGGGTTGATATACAGTAATCTTTTGTTAAATTTAACTTTATGACAAATTCAAACAATATTTTTTTTAAGATGCGGGGGGGGGGGGGGGGGTTTACATTAAAGTCCACTCAAACATACAGAAACCTGTGTCGTAACACTTACATTCTATTATCTCTATATAAATGGAAGTGTGTCCGTGCGTGTGTGTGCACGTCCTTTATAGCTGACTTAACCATTCATTCAGTCATCATAAAACTTTTGGAGACTGTTGAGTAACTAGCACTACTTTTTCAGCATAGAGCCGTCATTATATCTACATATTAAATGCACTCCCACTCATGGCAGTCTGGAGTGTACACTCCCACCCATGGCAATCTGGAGTGTACACTCCCACTTATGGAAGTCTCAAGTACACTCCCACCCATGACAATCTGGAGTGTACACTCCCACCCATAACAATGTGGAGTGTACACTCCCACCCATGGAAGTCTGCAGTGTACACTCTCACTAATGATGGCGGTCTGGAGTGTACACTCCCACCCATGGCAATCTGGAGTGTACACTCCCACCCATGGCAATCTGGAGTGTACACTCCCACTAATGATGGCAGTCTGGAGTGTACACTCCCACTCATGACAGTCTGGAGTGTACACTCCCACCCATGGCAATCTGGAGTGTACACTCCCACTAATCATGGCAGTCTGGAGTGTACACTCCCACTCATGACAGTCTGGAGTGTACACTCCCACCCATCATGGCAGTCTGGAGTGTACACTCCCACCCATGGCAATCAGGAGTATACACTCCCACGGATTGCAATCTTGAGTGTACACTCCCACCCATCATGGCAGTCTGGAGTGTACACTCCCACCCATGGCAATCAGGAGTATACACTCCCACGCATTGCAATCTGGAGTGTACACTTCCACTCAGGGCAGTCTCAAGTATATAAACCATGTAACAGTTAACTCTGTCTGCACCTTTTTGCTCACGCCTCATGGGAACAGAGTGACAGAGGAGGCGGGGGGAGGGGTGCGGATTTCGAGTGCGGGGGCTCTGATTTGATCAGTGGCTATGCTGCAATGCACCAGGGAAAAGTGGCATGTGTTGGGCGTTCGCACCAAGCTCTCGCCATTGTTTGAACGCCATATTGGTGACACCGAAATCAGATGCGTCTAGTTGATAGTCGGTATGAATCGGTATCGATTCTGATAAGTATCGACCTTGATGATTTGATGAATGAGGCAATTCATTACAAGGGTAGGATATGGGGAAGTTTTATTATAATTTTAAACACAACTGGACATCCAAACAATATAGGAAATTAAGGATTTTTAAATCCTTAATATTAACTTGTGGTGTCTGAGCCGTGCGAGCGACCGTCCGTCCGACCTTGCCGGAAAAACTTCGGATCGAGTTTTAACCCACTTTCTCGTAAGCTAGCGAGCTGAAATCTTGCAGGCAGACTCATGCCGATGATAAAAATGATGTATCAAAATTTCAAATCGATCGAATGGACAATAATTGACTTATTGAATTTTTATATTACTTTATTTATCTCTATAGACTATATCATGTTATTTTTTTAGATAGAGTGTCGTGGTGCAACAACCTTTCATCTCGCGCAATAAAGTGCGCATTACATTGACAATACTTTTTAAAAATATATTCACGATCGATGCGCATTATATTAAACACGTTTTACCAGACATAACTGGAATTTTGTATTTTCGGATTGTTTTGCCCTGCGCATTATAATGAACATCCTTATAGTTATGTCTCGTATATGAAGGATTTAAAGTGAAAAACTTTGTTTTTTAAGGTTTTATTTTAAAATTAATTATTATTTTTTCGTTTTTAAAGGGTCTTCAAAACACTTGCATTAGGTATAGCAATAATGTCTTGTAGGTTTGATATTATATTTTCCTTCCCGTATACAAAATCATGGAAAATGTCATTGTATTGCCCTGGAGATGAAACTGACACTTATTGGAGCAAAGTTGAACTTTGACCCTAAGTGTCAAGGTCTATGAAGTACACAGATACCATTTTTTAAATAGTATTTTTGACATTATAGAGTCATGTACCGACACATGTAACGTCATGTGACATCTAACGTTGTCACATGATAATAATTTACATATTAGGAATTAAAAGAGATCACGGGACAAGAGAACGCTAGGGGGCGCTAGTGAAAGAGAGGCAGTGAGTTGAGTGGCAGTTGACTGATTGGAATGTGTGCAGGAACATGGCAGTAAGCCAGACTGATTTCACTAATGTATAAAGTGTATATATTTCTAGTGTTGGATTAAAGTTAATAAGTTACAAAAGACTTATGTGTTACTAATGCAAGTTGCTATTTGTCAGTACACGCCTACAAAAGTGGATGAGGCTTAATTAGAAACGTCACAAAAGATAAAACAGTTACAAACGTCATGTGACACCTAACGTCATGTGACATCTAACGTTCAAGATACTAACAAATAATTAGTGAAATAATTAATTTTAATTTATTTAAAAATTGAAATGACATTAAAAATTAGTATTTTTAACGAAAAATTCTTTATATACGAGACATAACTAAAAGAATGTTCATTATTAAACGCATCGCACGACAATCCAAAAATCCAAAATTTTAGTTATTTCTAAAGTATATATATATATAAAGTTTGTGGTTTTTTTTTTTTTTTAAACTTCTACAGTCTGCTTGCTAAATTTCAGCTCGATTTTATCACAGGAAAAGGGTTATAAAACATGTATAATATAGTGCGGACAGCGAGACAGACTAGCAAATAATGGCATTTACATTTACAGATCTTGAATATATTTTATATAAGCATCGTCAATATAATACGCACCGCACGGCGCAACAGGAAGATATTAAAAAGTTTGCTCAATATAATACGCACTTCGACAATCTAGCACTAAAAATAACATTGTTGCACAGAGATATATAGAGATAATATAAAAATTAATTAATTTAATTATATTATATTCGATCGATTTGAAATTTTGACACACCATTTTTATCATCGACACGAGTCTGCCTGAAAAATTTCAGCTCGCTAGCTTACGAGGAAGCGGGTTAAATATCAATCCAAAGTTTTTTCGGCATTCAAGCCAGCAAGCAGACGTGACGAGTTGGTATAAAGGATTTAAAATGCAAACGCCTAGAAGTGACGTCATCGATATTCATATATGTGGTACTAGCTGGAAATGTTCTTATAAGTGGTTCTAACTGTAAAGGTTCATATAAGTGGTACTAGCTGGAAATGTTCATATAAGTGGTACAAGATAGAAATGTTCATATAAGCTATCTGTAAGCCCTGAACATCAACTGTAATTGCATCAGCGACAAAATATATGGTGTGCTGAGGAGACATTTTACGTGCAAATTCTGGTCTGTTGGTCAGTTGGTCAGTCCTTCGGTAAGGGTTCTGGTCAGTTGGTCAGTCCTTCGCTAAGGTTCTGGTCAGTTGGTCAGTCTTTCGGTACGGGTTCTGGTCAGTTGGTCAGTCCTTTGGTAGGGTTCTGGTCAGTTGGTCAGTCTTTCGGTACGGGTTCTGGTCAGTTGGCCAGTCCTTTGGTAGGGTTCTGGTCAGTTGGTCAGTCCTTCGGTAAGGGTTCTGGTCAGTTGGTCAGTCCTTCGGTAAGGGTTCTGGTCAGTTGGTCAGTCCTTCGGTAAGGGTTCTGGTCAGTTGGTCAGTCCTTCGGTAAGGGTTCTGTTCAGTTGGTCAGTTGGTCAGTCCTTCGGTAAGGGTTCTGGTCAGTTGGTCAGTCCTTCGGTAAGGGTAAAATAATGTATTGGGTGAGGAGGGAAGGGCACGTATATTGAGGGTGCTAGAGGTCTTTTATTACAAGAAGGGAACGGCTGCTGAGCCATTGTTCACGACGGCCAACAGATGGACGGCGAGGCGTCACGTGTGCAGTGACGTGCAGACACGCATGGCTGGGCACGGCACGGCACCGACAACAGCTGTGAGGCGGGTGAGAAGATGAGGTGAGCGGACGTGCTGCGGAGGTGTGATTGGTCAGGGGAAGGGGGTGGGAATGGGGTGGGAATGGGGCGTTTAAAAAAAAAAAAGTTTGTGCTACGAATGGTTTTTATGATCGGGTTATAATTTATTAAAAACTGCAGTGAGGCGTGGTGGGGACCAATTGTTCGAACATGGTGGGATTAATTTCTTGGTTTATATCATGAAAAACTACACGGAGAACATAGGGCTCGGAGTAAAGGAGATAGGAGTTGGTAAGAGATGTGTGAAGGGATTAGGGAATTATGCGGGACAAGGATACATGTTTGTTTGTAGTTTGGTTTGTTTTTGGGTTGTGGTTGGGAGTGGGAGGAGGGTGTTCATGAGTTTCGGTGGGGGCAAATGTAATTTGAAAATTTTGTTGATGGCCTTGTAAATTGTTGAAGGTTGGAAAATTTTTCTTGGTGGTATTCCGTCGTGTTGTTGTGGATGGGTTTTCTTGGTGGCTTGTGGCTTGGTTGAGGTGTACAGTGTACAGATCTGTTGGTGGCTTGCGGCTGGTTGAGGTGTACTGATCTGTTGGTGGCTTGTGGTTTGGTGAGGTGTACAGTGTACAGATCTGTTGGTGGCTTGGTTGTGGTGTACAGTGTACAGATCCGTTGGTGGCTTGTGGCTTGGTGAGGTGTACAGTGTACAGATCTGTTGGTGGCTTGTGGTTTGGTGAGGTGTACAGTGTACAGATCTGTTGGTGGCTTGTGGCTGGTTGAGGTGTACTGATCTGTTGGTGGCTTGGTTGTGGTGTAGAGTGTACAGATCTGTTGGTGGCGTGTGGCTTGGTTGTGGTGTACAGTGTACAGATCTGTTGGTGGCTTGGTTGTGGTGTACAGTGTACAGATCTGTTGGTGGCTTGGTTGTGGTGTACAGTGTACAGATATGTTGGTGGCTTGGTTGTGGTGTACAGTGTACAGATCTGTTGGTGGCTTGGTTGTGGTGTACAGTGTACAGATCTGTTGGTGGCTTGTGGCTTGGTTGTGGTGTACAGTGTACAGATCTGTTGGTGGCGTGTGGCTTGGTTGAGGTGTACAGTGTACAGATCTGTTGGTGGCTTGTGGCTTGGTTGAGGTGTACAGTGTACAGATCTGTTGGTGGCGTGTGGCTTGGTTGTGGTGTACAGTGTACAGATCTGTTGGTGGCTTGGTTGAGGTGTACAGTGTACAGATCTGTTGGTGGCTTGTGGCTTGGTTGAGGTGTACAGTGTACTGATCTGTTGGTGGCTTGTGGCTTGGGGAGGTGTACAGTCTACAGATCTGTTGGTGGCTTTTGGCTTGGTGAGGTGTACAGTGTACAGATCTGTTGGTTGCTTGTGGCTTGGTGAGGTGTACAGATCTGTTGGTGGCTTGTAGCTTTCTTGTTGACAGTGTTGGTATTGTGTCTTCCTGGCGATGGACTGATGTCGTTGCTGGTCTAAAGCATAATGCCTTGCGGATGTTGAAAGCACTGGGGCAGCTAGGGTTCATGACGGTTAACGAAATAAACCATGCTTAAATTAGAAAAGTCCGAACCGTTGTAAACAAGCCCTGCAACCTCAAACCTGTTTGATGTTCTTGTTTAGGTTAGATGTTTAATAAGAGCCCACACACAACTTATAATAGGTTGTTGTTTTTTAAATGAAGTCTAGTATAACAAAGCTTAGTCAAATCACCAAAACAAGTTTTAACCTATGCCAATATAACCTTTTTATAAGCTATGAACTTAGCCCAATTAAACATAGCCTGATTTAACCATTGCACAATGTAACCGTAGCCAATATAACCAAAGCTCAATAAAAATGTTGCTCAGATATAGCCGTAGCCCCATAGAATGACCCAATATGACCACCGGTCAGTTCAGCTATAACCCGATATAAACATAGTCCAACATAACCATTAGCCATTAATTATAACCGTAATCACATACAAATTCTGTAGACTTACCAAACTTCAATCAATCAACAACTGTGTATGATACAATACTTCAATCAACAACTGTGTATAATATAATTTGACAAACAATCAATAACTGTGTATGATACAATACTTTAATCAACAAACTGTGTATGATATACTTCAATCAATTTACTCAGAAACAGTTCTCAGTCTTCTAATTGTTAAAAACGCGTGTTAAAACAACGCTGATAGAATTCAATCCTGCCATGTTAACATCCAAACAACCAGCTTTAAACATCTCGTTTTACCGCACAACTACCTGGTGGATTCCCTGGAAATGTAATTAAGAGCGAACAGCCCCCCCCCTCTTCTTTTTCTCTCTCCCCCAATACATCGGTCGAAAACCAATACCTGTAGCAGGTAGCTTCAATTTATTTGGAAACAAGGAAACACAACCCCCGCTGTATGCCGTGACAAAGGGTGATAACCACGGTGCTAGGATTTCAAGTCACGTGGGTTGTGTACCACAACAAATAATTTCAATGTGCCTTTGAGATGGGGGAGGGGGGCGCCACCGTAGGAGCAGTCCAGAGGATATCCTTCCTGTCGGGGGGGGGGCGCCACCGTAGGAGCAGTCCCGAGGATATCCTTCCTCTGTCGGGCCACTGGATGCTTCGCGGAGAGTCGCCAGAAAATAACGGAAGTGGTCCGGCCCAGCGCGCGCCAATAGCGATGTCATGAATTAGTGATGTCATCAGTGTTGTAGTTTATTTTTTTTTAAAGTTGACTACGGAAATACGTCACTGGATAAGTTCTTATACGGCGCTCTACTGGACGTTGGACGTGAGTGTGTGGACGTGAGTGTGTGGACGTGAGTGTGTGGACGTGAGTGTGTGGACTACACGGGACGTGAGTGTGTGGACGTGAGTGTGTGGACTACACGGGACGTGAGTGTGTGGACGTGAGTGTGTGGACTACACGGGTCGTGAGTGTGTGGACGTGAGTGTGTGGACGTTAGAGTGTGGACATGAGTGTGTGGACGTGAGTGTGTGGACGTTAGAGTGTGGACGTGAGTGTGTGGACGTGAGTGTGTGGACGTGAGTGTGTGGACGTGAGTGTGTGGACGTGAGTGTGTGGACGTGAGTGTGTGGACCACACGAGACGTGTTTCTACATTTATTACGTTTTCTTGGATGATGTGAGTTTTGGGATTGATTCCCTTACCAGAAATTCTCATCGATGTAAAGAACCGTCAGTTTGTTTAAGGCAGTGCTTCTCAAATAGTGGGGCGCCCCCACCACACCGGGGGGCGCAAGGATCCGTAAATGGGGGCACGTTTGGCCTCAGCATAGGTGTACTTATAACAATTTTAGACAAATGATACTATTGACAGTTGCGCGGTGGGGCCCGAAATGTTCTCTTCTTCCTTGGAGGGGGGTGGCATAACAGAAAATAATTGAGAACCACAGGTTTAAAGGAAATACGCGATTTCAACACAACAGAAGACGTCCTTAACATGACACTAAAAAAAAATCAAGAGTAAAGTGCTTTAACACAAGTTGGCACATGTGTCAGAGTTGGCACATGTGTCAGAGTTGGCACATGTGTCAGAGTTGGCACATGTGTCAGAGTTGGTACAAGTGTCAGAGATGGTACAAGTGTCAGAGTTGGCACATGTGTCAGAGTTGGTGCAAGTGTCAGAGATGGTACATGTGTCAGAGTTGGCACATGTGTCAGAGTTGGTACAAGTGTCAGAGATGGTACATGTGTCAGAGTTGGCACATGTGTCAGAGTTGGTACAAGTGTCAGAGTTGGTACAAGTGTCAGAGTTGGCACATGTGTCAGAGTTGGCTTATGTGTCAGAGTTGGCACATGTGTCAGTGTTGGCACAAGTGTCAGACTTGGTACAAATGTCAGAGTTGGCACATGTGTCAGAGTTGGCACATGTGTCAGAGTTGGCACATGTGTCAGAGTTGGTACAAGTGTCAGAGTTGGTATAAGTGTCAGAGTTGGTACAAGTGTCAGAGTTGGTACAAGTGTCAGAGTTGGCACATGTATCAGAGTTGGCACATGTGTCAGAGTTGGCACATGTGTCAGAGTTGGCACATGTGTCAGAGTTGGCACATGTGTCAGAGTTGGTACAAGTGTCAGAGTTGGCACAAGTGTCAGACTTGGTACAAATGTCAGAGTTGGCACATGTGTCAGAGTTGGCACAAGTGTCAGAGTTGGTACAAGTGTCAGAGTTGGTACAAGTGTCAGAGTTGGTACAAGTGTCAGAGTTGGTACAAGTGTCAGACTTGGTACAAATGTCAGAGTTGGCACATGTGTCAGAGTTGGTACAAGTGTTAGACTTGGTACAAGTGTCAGAGTTGGTACAAGTGTCAGAGTTGGTACAAGTGTCAGAGTTGGTACAAGTGTCAGAGTTGGTACAAGTGTCAGAGTTGGTACAAGTGTTAGAGTTGGTACAAGTGTCAGAGTTGGCACATGCAGTGGCGTAGCTAGACCTTTTGCCGCCCGGGGCGGTCTTCAATATGCCGCCCTTTTAGGGGCCGCCCATAAATGACGTCACGAACCGGGGGGGGGGGAGTCACATATTTGATGTCATTCAAAACGCGCAACTTTAAATAAAAGCTACACTGAAATATATGATTACCCAAACTTTATTCAATGACGACTTACGTGTTTTCACGCGTGTTACGATGTTAGAGTGCAACCTTAAACTAAAAACATATTTAAATGACCAAACAAACAAAAAATGATTTTAAACATGCTCATTTTCAAATACAAAATACCGCTTGTATGGGGGGGGGACTTTGTCATGTCACAATAAGGAATGGGTCTAAGTTTTCGTTTCTTTACGCCGTGTGACGAGGGGGCAGGGGGTGAAAATCAGCTGAAATCACGTGACGTCATTTATGGATGGCATCTTAATTAAGTTAATCATATAATCGTTTTTATAAATTAATAAGCATGAATAAATAATTGTAATTGAAACGAAGTACATTGTAAAAGGTGGGGAACAATTTTACCATTGCATGCCCTACTTATATAAGCAGTAATAAAAGAGGCCGCATAAGATGATAAACCTATAAATACACATTACGAAAATACAAGATAATTGTTTTGAAGGCCACAAGAAAGTTATAGGGTCACATGTCCGCCCCCCACCCACCCCAAATGAGACAAAAGATATTCCAAATTTACACCCCAAAACTTTAACAATTAATATGCTTTCTTTTTTTTTTAAATATATGAATTTTTGTTAAATAAAAACAGAAATTGTATACATCAGCATTTAAACATATTTTTTTTTATTATTTATAAATTTCCTTACTCACCTAACTTTCATAGTCGAAAAATTGTTTATTATGTTATCAAAATTTATAATATTTGTAATATCATATTCTATGGACAATATTAAAAGATTTTGTAGTCTTAAATAACTTATTGTGGAGCGAAAATATATTTTTTTCAACTTCATTTTGGAGAAGCTCATTGCACAACTAGATATACTGATAGCAATTGAAAAAAATTGTATTGTTGGATAAAGGATTTTCCAATAGTTACTGTTAAATATATTTTAATAGATCGAGGGGGTATTTCAATATTTCCCCTCTTTTTTAACATAATGCCTCTTCTTGTAGTGTAGGTACAGCCAGGGCTGGTCTTAGGCTCCTGCAACCTATACGGTCACAGAGAGCCCAGCACTTTCATAGGCCCAACCTATCTAAATTTTCACTTATTATCCTTATCCCTACCCAAACTGGGGCCCACGCAATCAGTTTCGCATACTAAGCTGCATAGGGGCCCGCAATAGCTAAGACCGGCCCCGTGTACTGCCATAAAAACCTGGATCCTTTCTCTTTCAATCTCGAACATTTCTTTATCATTGTAAATAAAGAAATTTAATAGATGTTCAAATTCTTCATTTAGAATCCTAGATGGTATAGTATTATACACGAATATTTTCTTGCAAGGACATGTAACTCATCACCTCGATCTTTTATTTTCTTTTATAATTACATCCATGGATAAAAAAATTTCTCGTTGTACTTCTTGCTCTAAAGATAGAACCACGTCTTCTGAATTTTCCACACTCATATTTTTCTCCTTTTAACTTGGTATATAGGCGATATTTCCAACTCTCTGTAACAGCGTTCTGTAATAGCACATATCTTTGTTTCATCAAATGGGTTTTCATAGTTTGC
>MUZC01001056.1:31252-44832 GCA_002072015.1 Radix auricularia
GCCTCCCATCTTGATGTCAAGCCTCCCATCTTGATGTCACGCCTCCCATCTTGAGAGCCCCTGGGGTGGCCCCTAACAGTAGAAGATAGCCCCATGCTATACCCAAAAGTGTAAGAGTCCCTAACAGTACAAGAAGGCCCCATGCTATAACTAAAAGTGTGAGAGTCCCTTACAGTAGAAGATAGCCCAATGCCCCACCCAATCGTGTGAGAGCCCTTGGGGTGGCCCCTAACAGTAGAAGATAGTCCCATGCCCCACCCAATCGTGTGAGAGCCCCTGTGGTGGCCCCTAACAGTAGAAGATAGCCCTATGCCACACCCAAAAGTGTGAGAGACCCTGTGGTGGCCCCTAACAGTAGAAGATAGCCCCCATGCCCCACCCAAAAGTGTGAGAGTCCCTGGGGTGGCCCCTAACAGTAGAAGATAGCCCCCATGCCCCACCCAATCGTGTGGGAGCCCCTATGGTGGCCCCTAACAGTAGAAGATAGCCCCCCAAGTTCCATCCAATCGTGTGAGAGCCCCTGTGGTGGCTACAGAAACAAACCAAACACATTGGAAACATCAGCTCCCTGGTCACTGCCCAACAATAGGGGAGATAACGAGCCTATTTTAGCCGAGCCAAGAGGAATTAACCGGGCTCCTTTTTGGTGGGCCTGCCGGACAAGGGGATATAATCGCGTAGGAGGGGTGGACAGAACGAGCACCGCCATTAGGGCCCTATTATTTCACGAGACTTCACTTGGTTTTCACGATGACGTCATGACAGACTCGTGATTGCCGACCCCTGGATTTAAATTTAGACCCTCTCTGATCCTGGTCGAATGGAAATATATCGGCTACCGGCCACCATCTCACCCCTGTCCATATAGCCTCGTCTGGTTTGTGATCAGATGAATGTGATACAGTGGTCCATGACCATTGCTGGACTTACAAATTATAAGGGTATCAAGGACATCAGAACCAGGGGCGTGGGAATTGGTGGGCCACCTCTGATGTTGCGCTTTTCTCAGGAGATCCTTAAATTTTTTTTTATTTACATGGAGAAATCAATGTACCGTCTGTGTACTTAAAATTATTTTTAAAAAAAACAAAACAAAGACAATTTTTCCGTAACAAAACGGCTACAATATTTTGATATTTTAACTTGTTTAATAATTTATTTAAAGTGCGTAGTATAAATTAAAATCTTCACTATATAAAGCTGCCTTTATTAATCTGATGTTAGTCATTTCTAATGACGGAATAAGTTGATTGGTCAGTTGTTGAGTTGAGCCTTCTCGTCCATGAGGGACATCCACCGAGCATCGCCAGCGTCTGCACTTCCTCCTAGGACATATGCTACCTACAAGAGACCTCCGGGCATCTCTATCCTGGGCCAGTTTACCCAGGATCTTCCATTCTTGGCCAATTCTCTTGATGTCTGCCTCCAAAAAGCCAAATTTGATAAGTATTTTAAAAAATCGTGATTTTATTTTCCACCTTACAAAGTATCACTCGTTGTTTGTTAAAAGTTAATTGTTAAAAAAAACTTTTAAAAAGCATTTTCAAAACAACAATGAAATAAATAATTGGCTGTAACTCAGTCTAAAACCATTTTTTTAAAAAATGAATTGTCTTAATCCGGGCCTTATCAGTCCTTACAGCATGTTACACTGCATTCTCTTCTTCTTCTTCTTCTTCTTCTTTTTCTTAAAAAATAAGTTTTGACACAACTAATGTATGAACAAAATTAATTGTATCTTACCAAACCGACAATATACCTCTCCTTTACCAAACGGACCATAAGCCTCCCCGTTACCAAACGGACAAATCCTAAAGCCATGTTTAAAACCATCAAAGACGTTGCCTTCTAAAACAAACACGTGTACCTCACCTGGGATTTTAATCTCATTTTGTGCAATTTTTAAAAAAAATTACTTTGCGATCTTGATGGAAGAAGAAAATGAGATAGTATCAAGGAATTAAATTTTGGCCACCAGAATAAAAATGTTTCATGTCCATGTTTTGTTGTTAAAACCAAAGACATGCTGTCACCATGACCTCTGACCCGGGACGTCTCCTCAGATTCTCACATCTTACTGCGATGCCCTCCCCCACTCCTTCGGTCGCAATCAACCGGCGACAGTCGCACGTGCGACAGACCGGTCCTGGAGATCACGTGGTCGGATTATCCTATATAACTCAAGGATTAAGGAGCACAAAAGCCCTCGCGGTTCTCTATGTGCTCGCAGAGCGCGATTCAACAACGCGAGGAGGGGGGAGGAGGAAAAAGAATCGAATCAGGATGCGCAGAAAGATAAGGAAAAGGCTACCAGCGCGGCCGCCGAAAAAGGGGTGACCAATCCAATTTATCCGTGGGCTAACCCGGTTCAGGGGTTGACCAATCCAATTTATCCGTGGGCTAACTGGGACCTCGGGGGGCAGCTAATCAAATTAAGGTTTTCATTTAGAAAGAGTTTAAGTTGTATTAGCGTTGGGGGTCACAACACGATACTCGTAGGTCTGATGAAAGCGCGGGAATGCTGCGGGGACTGGCCCGTCCCTGCGCCACACAATGGAAGCGGTGATGGCTATTTGCCCACTGGCTTACGAGCATGTCTGATGACTAGAGGTCGTAGTAAAAATAATATTCTTAAATAAGTCACGGAAAAGACAACTTAAGATTCCAAATTTGCGGGTGCGTCAGATCTTAGAAATAAAGGTAAACAATGTTGTTTAAATATTAAACAAACAGGTTTGCTTTCCCATGTAGAGCGAGGTTATAGCTGTTCATGACTTGTATATCCTACACGAGCCGATCATGAGTGAAAAATTCGTACCTTCTGTCTTTCAATAAATGTGAGTTAAATTATTATTTTTTTTAAAATTAAACAAACAAGTCCAAATTTCTTTTAAAATCACCTATTTAACGATAACGGAATAATTAAAATTAAATTTAGAAGAAGAAAATGAAAAAAAAAAAACACAATTAAATTCTACTTTTTATCTTTTAAGTGTCCGAAAAAAATCTGGAATGATTTGATCAGCGCCTAGACATCGGTTATGTTTTAAAAACATTTTTTTTATTTCCCAAAGTAAAGATCTCCACGTCAGCTATCTACGGACGACGATTGACACCTTGCAATGGCTTCCTCCACTGAAGAGCTCTTCAGACCAACGCCACTAAGAGATAAAACCCCGTGCGGGCGCTCGCTTTGAAAAACGCGGGCCGTTCGTTCTCCGTCCTGCGCACCATAACCCGGTGCGGCTTAGGAGATAGTGATCAGCTGAACGCCCAGATCGGCACCATCAGAACGTAAGAGAAATGGTCTGGGAATAGGGGCGGGAGGTTTTAGTGTGCTGGTGTTCTTTTGGCAGGGGAGTAAAGTGGGGGGGGGGGAGTTAGGGGCACTGGGGGGAGGGGAGAGATCTCTGGTGGAACGGAAGAACTCTTTGATCTCTGGGTAATCTTGGTCTTGGGCTGGGACACCGAACATTTTCAGAAGGTTAGTCTGACGTTTAATAGGTTTTGGGTGAGGTGAGGGAAGGGCTGCACTGGTTAAATTTATGTTCCTGGAGATCTTCTGGGTTGATTTGTAGGTCCTCCCCCTCCCTCCCACAAACCCCAGCATTTAATAGGAAATATCTTTGTTTGGGCGAAACAAGTAGCCGGCTAGTAGGTGAGGAGGGAGGGGCGATGGCGGTAGTGGAGGTAACGGTTGATTTTAATTATAGCCTCCCTCAAGTAATATCCAAGTGTTTATCTTCAGATTAATTTCATAATATCACATTTTTTAAAATATTGTAAAACATGCTTTAGACTGAGTGAGAATTTCTTGCAAAGTTACGTGTTCAGTATAACAGCTGCGCCGCGATAAAAACAGGTCACAAAAGCTGTGCAAAAGTGACTGCCCTTGTTTATTTTCTAGACGTTAACGAATGCAAAATTAGCCGAACTAATTAATACATTGTATATGAAAAAAATTATAGAGAGTGACTAAAGAAAAAAAATGGAGGTATGTTACTACGAATGAAAAATTGTTTTCAAACAAATTTCGTTGGACGTAAATATGTTTGACTAAAAATAGTTTTAAGGGATGACCGTTGCGAAAGGAAATAAGTTCAAAATTTAATAATGGGAAATACGAAAAGATATTTCTTCTTCTTTCTTTATGACATTAACTTTTTAACCACCAGTGGGCCACACACTTCTATTAAAAAAAACTAACGAAATATAAATAAAGTAGGGCTGCGGAAATTAACTATTAATTTCTCGATTAATCGGTAAAGAAATTTATCGATTACATTTTTTAAATCGATAAAATAACCTCTAAAGTAAAGAAAATATTTTAAGCGATCTTTCGATTTATTAAAAAATAATTAATTATAAATAATTAATAATAGTATGTTTTGTTACATACAAACTTCTCCATTAAAAAATCATTTAAAGTGTGAACTTTAAAATGATCAGTTTTTATAAGGAAAATGATATTTAAAAAATAAACATTGTTTTTACTTAAATAACAAAAACAAAATTTTAATTCATTGACATTAAATTGAACTACTTATTTTTATATATATCTCATAAAAATATTATTTTTAAAAAATAAATACTTGGGTTATTTTATGAAATTTTCAGTTTAATGAGGTCATACATCTTATTTTCAGCTTAAATCAAAATTATTGATTAATTATTCGGTAATTTTGCAAATATTAACTATTAAATATAAATTGATCGATGACAGCCCTAAAAAAATCGATGGACGTGGAAAACATACAATAATTATTCTCAAGTAAAAAAATATAAAAATTGATCATATTTGTTTTCCATACTTCCAGTTATTTTTCTGGAACTTAACTGCAAAAAAAAAAAAAAAATGAAAATAAACAATGTCATGGTCAAGATGAACTGTTAGATTGTCATGGTCAAGGTCAAGATGAACTGTTAGATTGTCTTCGTCAAGATGAACTGTTAGATTGTCATGGTCAAGATGAACTGTTAGATAGTCATGGTCAAGATGAACTGCTCGAATGTCTTGGTCAAGATGAACTGTTAGATTGTCATGGTCAAGATGAACTGTTAGATTGTCATGGTCAAGAAGAACTGCTCGAATGTCTTGGTCAAGATGAACTGTTAGATTGTCTTGGTAAAGATGAACTGTTAGATTGTCATGGTCAAGAAGAACTGCTCGAATGTCTTGGTCAAGATGAACTGTTAGATTGTCTTGGTAAAGATGAACTGTTAGATTGTCTTGGTCAAGATGAACTGTTAGATTATCTTGGTCAAGATGAACTGTGAGATTGTCTTGGTCAAGATGAACTGTTAGATTGTCTTGGTCAAGATGAACTGTGAGATTGGCTTGGTCAAGATGAACTGTGAGATTGGCTTGGTCAAGATGAACTGTTAGATTGACTTGGTCAAGATGAAATGTTATATTGTCATGGTCAAGATGAACTGTTAGATTGTCTTGGTCAAGATGAACTGTTAGATTGTCATGGTCAAGATGAACTGTTAGATTGACTTGGTCAAGATGAACTGTTCTATTGTCATGGTCAAGATTAACTGTTATATTGTCTTGGTCAAGATGAACTGTTATATTGTCTTGGTCAAGATGAACTGTTATATTGAAATGGTCAAGATGAACTGTTAGATTGTCTTGGTCAAGATGAACTGTTAGATTGGCTTGGTCAAGATGAACTGTTAGATTGTCTTGGTCAACTTTGTATATAAAAGGTATCGGCTGAAACTGTTCAGTTATTCATCATATCTTGGATTTCTCTTATTTCATATGCAAGAAAAACGCAAACACATTGTTCTCCACGTACTGCAAATCGGGAATGGAATAGTTTGCCTGAATAATCCAGGAAATAGGGAATGGATTACCAGAATAAGCCAGAAAATAGGGAATGGTTTACCTGAATAAGCCAGAAAATAGGGAATGGTTTACCGGGACAAGCCAGGAAATAGGGAATGGAATGATTTGCCTGAATAAGCCAGAAAATAAGAAAAATGGAATGGTTTGCCTGAATAAACCAGGAAATAGGGAATGGAATGGTTTGCCTGAACAATCTAGGAAATCAACACATTATCAACATTCAAAAAAAAAAAAAAAAAACAAAAAAAAAACGTATACAAATTCAAGACTATACATTAACACAGGATAAGAGTAGTACGTAAAAATCGCCCTTGATGCCTAAGATTATAGGACAGGAATTCTGGTATCTTACTGTCTACAAATCGCCATGTTCGTCCCGTCGGAATAAATTTGAAAAACTGTTTATTGATTATATACTTAATAGAAGAAACAATATTTTACACTTCCTGGAAACACATTTTAGTTGTAGTTAATGATCCTGCTCACAACCGCGTGTGTTTCTTGATTTATCTGTGTGGGTATGTATGTATGTATGTGTGTATGTGTGTATGTGTGTGTGTATGTATGTGTGGGTTGCGGGAAGGATATGTTGTATGATTTCAAATCCAATGACGTCATATTGACTTATTGACCTGTGTAGTAGTAGTATTTCTTGTATTACATTGCGTGTTGTGAGGTACTATAGGCTGTTACAGCTACTAATGGGGGGGGGGGATCTTTAGACATGTAACAGTGATACAACGGGTGTGTGATGAATGGGTGATTTAGTATCATGTTACAAGTGGTGAATGATAAGCCTGAGAGTTATTGTAAACTTCTTTTTTAAAAGCTAAGATATCACGTGATGTGCCTGCTTTTTCGGATTATCCTAGAAACCCGCACCAAAATGTCTTACCTGGTCAGGTAATATCCTAGTCCCATCCACACACACGACACTGGTCCACCTGGGTCTTCAGGTAAACTTCTCACGTCGTTTTCAAACTTTGGTCGCCACCTGAATGTTGACCGCTTTGTCCAACCAATAGTCTGTGTAGAAATATGAGAAGAAATTTTTGATGGATCGTAATTTAGGTTTTTAACTTTGGCTTTAAAAAAAAAATCAATAATTGATTTCATTGTTACATGAACATCTTAGATTATTCAACGTTAATGTCAAATAGTTATATTCATGTTAGATTATTCAACGTTAATGTCAAATAGTTATATTCATGTTAGATTATTCAACGTTAATGTCAAATAGTTATATTCATGTCAGATTATTCTACGTTAATGTCAAATAGTTATATTCATGTTAGATTATTCAACGTTAATGTCAAATAGTTATATTCATGTTAGATTATTCAACGTTAATGTCAAATAGTTATATTCCTGTTACATTATTCAACGTTAATGTCAAATAGTTATATTCATGTTACATTATTCAACGTTAATGTCAAATAGTTATATTCATGTTACATTATTCAACGTTAATGTCAAATAGTTATATTTCTGATGTCATCATCCAGGACACATTCTTAAAAGGAAACAAAAATTTAACTAGTTTTTGTATGTTCTTTTAAAGGCAAGGTTCCGCTTCGTTTATATTCACAGATGCAACCAACCGTGACAGCTCATGTAAGGAAACTCGTTGACAAGCTTCCTGCGCACGATGTCAATGCACGTGATGTCACTTGCGCGCTGTCATTACATGTCATTTTATGCAATGTTTAATTAGCTGAAGCCAAGACTTTGGACAGACCGACTCAAAAACAAAATTGGTTGGGGGAAGGGGGGCATTTTTCCATATTTGGGTTCGCGTTTCGCTTTGTTTACATCCGGTAAAAAATCACTTCCGGCGCATCGAGACGAACACATCAAGACCCATCCGAAACAAGCTTTGATGGAGTGGTGTTATTTTTATAGCCGTCCATCCCCAACAGACCCTCCCCTTCAAGCTCTCTCTCTCCCCCTCCCCCCCCGATCTCCATAAAACAAAGCGCCCTCTCATCAGGTCGGCCCCGTCAGTGAGTAATTTTCCCGCCAACAGCACTAATGATTGGCCGACACGGGGAATCGTTCGGGGCCAAGTGGAGCAATGTGTCCGTCCCAATTGGAGCCCTAGTTAGGGGTGATTTGCTCGTGAATTGGGGAGATCAATGGGGGGGGGGGGGAAAGGGTTGCTTCACAGCGCGAGGTTCCGGTCGAGGGCTGGAAAAATACGACATTGTCCTGCCAGAGTGTTGGATTGTGTGGATAAACATTGGATTGTCGGGTGGATATGGGCAGATAATGGAGTAGCTTTTTGTCGGGCACTGATAGATTTCACACTGCGTGTTTAATTGTTTCTGTTACGGGTGATGGAAGGGGGTTGTTACTGTTACAGCCAAGTGTCTGCAAATATCACTCGTTGACATGTTAAAATAGCATTTACTCATTAATTAATGCGCTCGCCGAAGACTCAGTTCTCAACTATATCCATTACATAGAAGAACAGTAGCTAAATATTTTAAAAAAATCGTTCTAACTCGGTCTGTATCGCCGGATTCAATTTTTTGAAAACCGACCGGAGCCAGATTTTTAAAAATGACCTGATACCGGATTTGCCGGAGCCGGAGTCATATTTATATATATGAGGATTCTAACCGCCAGCCAGATTTGGAGATTTATGAACTAAAATCCTGTCGGAGCTGGAGCCGGATTTGTAAAAATGGCCGGATTCGCTTTAGCCGGGGGCCGCGGTGGTAGAGTGGCAAGCACGCTTGACTGTTGCTCCGATGGTCACGAGTTCGAATCCATGGGAAGCCAAGGACTTGTTCCCGGGGCCCCGAGTCCCACCCAGCCCCAAATGGGTGAAAAGCGGCGGGGCAATGCGTGGAACCCCTAGCCGTGGCATGTGAACGCTGCATCACTTGCCAAAAACAACTGCTGCCTTGCAGATGGTCTTGGCTGACCAAAGACTATGGAAGCAAATCCAGAAAATACAGCAGGCTGAAGTCGGAGACTACGGGCCAATTGGCGCAAAACTCGTGGCACGCAAAAAACTCAATATTCAATATTGAAGAAGAAGTTTTAGCCGGAATCGAAATCCGGTACACTTCTAGTTTTAACACACATGCACACACACACAAACACAGAGAGAGAGAGAGAGAGTAATATTTCGGCACGAATTATGACTTTTGACGGTATAAAACCATATAAAGCGAGCAAGTCAAATATTATTGTGCCTACTGTTATATCTTGATGGCTTATTATGACTTGATTTCTTTAAAAGCGTCTTGTCCACGGCATTCTTGCTTCAACTCCAGAGTCGTTTTGTTGTTGTTGTTGTTGCTGCTGCTGTTGCTGTTGCTGTTGTTGTAAACCAAATGGGAGAACTGAGTAGGGCAGATTTCGACCACTCCAGATGTTGCCTCCCGTAAGATATCATTAGTAGCGTTATTCTAATGATCTTATCTTAATCCTAGATATTTCCTATATATTACAGACGATCTTTCTATACAGGAGATTATTGCGTCCTTCATTTATACATTATGGTTTATGTCTGGTCTTGCATTTATATTAGCGCTTTAAATAATGATAGTGAGTTGGTTCCCCCCGGTGTTGTCCAGGTAAATGTTGATAGTGAGTTGGTCCCACCGGTGTTGTCCAGGTAAATGTTGATAGTGAGTTGGTTCCCACCGGTGTTGTCCAGGTAAATGTTGATAGTGAGTTGGTTCCCCCGGTGTTGTCAAGGTAAATGCTGATAGTGAATTGATTCCCATGGTATTGTCCAGGCAACCCATGCCACGCACGAATTCCTTACAGAAAAAAAGGAGAATTTATTTGCGTTTGTTTTGGGGAATGGAGCAAGAAGAGTATTTGTGTATCCACTTTTCGAGCTTAGCTTCTGATTAGAATGATAGATTATCGTTTTGTTGTATTTCTAGGCTAGAATTGGATGCCTTATATTTTAGGTTACTACTTGACCATATCTTGTTACATCATCTACAGTATTTCTGGGTATAGTTGTGTCACGGGTTTGGTTTCCCTGTTTATTTGTAGGCGTTATTTAACAACACTATCTTTCTCATAATAATATGGGACAATAACAAGTTTGAAGTCCTCAATGTCCCTAGAAATAATCAAATGCTACAACATGTGATGCATATACATGTGATGTATGTACATCATGTGATGTTTGTCAGTGTCACTGATCTAAAGTGTTGTCAGTGTCACCGATCTAAAGTGTTGTCAGTGTCACATGACTGCCAACTACTTTCAACACGATCGGGGATCTTCTGTGACATGCCCCCAAAGTTCATTGTTGGACAAAGAAAAATCGTAACGGTCCATTGAAAAAGTTAGCGAGAGGAGAAAAAAATCTTTGTTTCGCGACGTCCACGACAACCCGCCCTCGCCCCCTCCTCGCAGTGAGCTACAAAAGCCACCTGCATGTTCGCTCGTGAAGCCGGGGTCTCTGACGAAACTCTTCACCGGTGATTTAAACCACGAGTTCCTGCCCCGGAAACAAAACCCGGCATGTCGATTGGATTGGGGCAATCTCT
The DNA here is from genome assembly GCA_002072015.1 of Radix auricularia. Taxonomy (NCBI): domain Eukaryota; kingdom Metazoa; phylum Mollusca; class Gastropoda; family Lymnaeidae; genus Radix; species Radix auricularia. The sequence continues at coordinate 41,630 of MUZC01001056.1, forward strand.
GACACTGGAAATAAGCAAGGGGGAGCCGGGGCGTCTCCTTTGACAGTCGAACGTGGCTATTATCTTCTCTTGTGTCCCGGCGCCCCCCTAAAGTTGCCCCCCTGCTGGACAGATGGCAGGGAAGAGATGTCACGTGATGCTAGGTGCTCTGGTGGTGGTGGTGACGGGGAGGGATGGGGAGGGGTGGGACAGGCTGAAGTGGTAGCGGCAGCGGCGGCGCGACGGGGAACTTTAATTCCCAGCCCCTCCGGCGGAGTGATGATACAGCCGCAGTTGTAGCGGTGGGGGCTCTGTAGTGGGTTGCGGGGTGGGGGGAGGAGGGGGGCCCCTACGNCAAAAGCTTAGGGAGTTTTCAAGTGGACTTTGTTCTTTCAGGGGCGGCACCGTATTTAGAACTCAACCTCAACGCCACTGAGCTCCGAGTGCTAAACTTGTGTGTGTGTGTGTGTGTGTGTGTGTGTGTATGTGGTGTGGTGTGTGTGTGTGTGTGTCATTTAGTTAAATGGAAGCTATGTCCGAAAAAGGATGCGTTTTGCCGCATGTAATGGCAGCAGCGCCAGAGCAGTGTGTACATACTAAATGCTAGAACTTGCACGGGCAGATGGTGACGGGACCTTGTGTACATCTCAGCACGGGAAGATGGTGACGGGACCTTGTGTACATCTCAGCACGGGAAGATGGTGACGAGACCTTGCGTACATCTCAGCACGGGAAGAGGGTGACGGGACCTTGTGTACATCTCAGCACGGGAAGATGTTGACGAGACCTTGCGTACATCTCAGCACGGGAAGATGGTGACGAGACCTTGCGTACATCTCAGCACAGGAAGATGGTGACGAGACCTTGCGTACATATCAGCACGGGAAGATGGTGACGAGACCTTGTGTACATCTCAGCACCAGTAGATTGTGACGGGACCTTGTGTACATCCCAGCACGGAAAGATGGTGACGGGACCTTGCGTACATCTCAGCACGGGAAGATGGTGACGGGACCTTGCGTACATCTCATCACGGGAAGATGGTGACGAGACCTTGCGTACATCTCAGCACGGGAAGATGGTGACGAGACCTTGTGTACATCTCAAAACCAGTAGATTGTGACGAGACCTTGTGTACATCCCAGCACGGGAAGATGGTGACGAGACCTTGCGTACATCCCAGCACGGGAAGATGGTGACGGGACCTTGTGTACGTGTACATCTTAGTACAAAACATGCTGCTAGTACCAGTTTCAACATAACTCATTTTATCATAAAATCATTGGTTTGAATCCAAAAATAGATAATAAACATAATTTAAAATGTCGTGCATAATTTAAAAGGTTGAGAGAGAAAATCAGATTTCAAAACTCATGAGCTATGATTAGTATACCTCAACATTCATTCCAAGGGAAGGAACTCGGATTTATTTTTATTTTTAAATTCGCACTTGTCAGTAATGCGAAATCTGAGGAGAAACCAGGAAGATGAGAGCCAGTCATGAAACGGTGAGAAGGACCCCTCACTAATCACACTCTCCATTGACCAGTCCACGCCGCTGATAGCGTCCCCTTGCCGGAAGCCATCATTTTTCATGGCGACAGTAGTGGGAGCCGGGGGGGGGGGGTTCAAATGGGACACAATCCGGCACCCCGAATCGGCAACAGGTGTGATGGGCCCTGGCATCTTGTTGATTGAAAAAACAAGACCCGTAGAGGTTGAGGGGGGTGTGGTGGGGAGGGTGTGTCTGTGTGTGTGTGATGGGAAATTCAAGATGGCCGCGTCGTCGTCGTCTGTTGTCTTTTCCACCTGAGTTCGTTCGGGGACTTATACCGGACTCGACGTGTCCTCGAGTGTTCATCAACACCTCGCCGTATCGCGAGTGACGACTGACAATAGTAATTTAAACGAAAGCGGTGGTGTGTAAGATGATACAAGAATCGCTTGTCAGTAGTCAACGCTAGAAATAAGTTGTTTCATTTTAAAAAGGTATCTCTGCTTTAACCAGTGGTCTAAATTGATATTGTCGGGGTAAAATTAGACGTAAACAGGCGAGTTTCTTTTTATTGCTAGGACATTGTTATTTGTGAAGCTATAAAAATGTGCCTTTCTTTAATTTAAGTACACCTTATATAGAGAGTAAAGAATGAACACGTTTAGTCAAAGGAAGTCTAAATTTCTGTTCAGAAAAAAAAATGTAGCTGATCACATAAAGATAGGGTCTGTCTAAATATATCCACTTGCCTTGGCTAGTGAAAGATGTATCGAAATGGCTGGTGATCTTGGTGTCCAGACTACTCGAGACTAGATTAAATTATTCTATGGTCAGTGTTATTTGTCTTTTAAAGAGGTATTGTCATCAAAGCTAGTGTTATTGTTGTCATGGTCAGTGTTATTGTTGTCATGGTCAGTGTTATTGTTGTCATGTCCAGTGTTATTGTTGTCATGTCCAGTGTTATTCTTGTCATGGTCAGTGTTATTGTTGTCATGGTCAGTGTTATTGTTGTCATGGTCAGTGTTATTGTTGTCATGTCCAGTGTTATTGTTGTCATGGTCAGTGTTATTGTTGTCATGTCCAGTGTTATTGTTGTCATGTCCAGTGTTATTGTTGTCATGTCCAGTGTTATTGTTGTCATGTCCAGTGTCATTGTTGTCATGTCCAGTGTTATTGTTGTCATGGTCAGTGTTATTGTTGTCATGTCCAGTGTTATTGTTGACATGGTTAGTGTTATTGTTGTCATGGTCCGTGTTATTGTTGATAGTCCAGTGTTATTGTTGTCATGTCCAGTGTTATTGTTGTCATGGTCAGTGTTATTGTTGTCATGGTCAGTGTTATTATTGTCATGGCCAGTGTTATTGTTGTCATGGTCAGTGTTATTGTTGTCATGGTCAGTGTTATTGTTGTCATGTCCAGTGGTATTGTTGTCATGGTCAGTGTTATTGTTGTCATGTCCAGTGTTATTGTTGTCATGTCCAGTGTTATTGTTGTCATGGTCAGTGTTATTGTTGTCATGGTCAGTGTTATTGTTGTCATGTCCAGTGTTATTGTTGTAATGTCCAGTGTTATTGTTGTCATGGTCAGTGTTATTGTTGCCATGGTCAGTGTTATTGTTGTCATGGTCAGTGTTATTGTTGTCATGGTCAGTGTTATTGTTGTCATGTCCAGTGTTATTGTTGTCATGGTCAGTGTTATTGTTGTCATGTCCAGTGTTATTGTTGTCATG
>MUZC01001056.1:45747-61835 GCA_002072015.1 Radix auricularia
ATGAGATGTCTCTCTCCTCCTATATGCCCTCAGGCCAACATGAGATGTCTCTTTCCTCCTATATGCCCTCAGGTTAACATGAGATGTCTCTCTCATCCTATATGCCCTCAGGCCAACATGAGATGTCTCTCTCCTCCTATATGCCCTCAGGCCAACATGAGATGTCTCTCTCCTCCTGTATTCCGTAACGGCTCAGGTAACTTGAGGCCAGAAGCGCCAGGTGAACGACTGCACGTGGATCGCGTTACCGAAGTCTTGTGAATAAATTTACATAATTCCACCGATCGCTAACAGGATCATGGGGGGGGGGCTGACAACATGGAGAGTACCTGGATGTAGTGGTGGATACATAAGCTGGATGTAGTGATGGATACATAACCTGGATGTAGTGGTGGATACATAAGCTGGATACAGTGGTGGATACATAAGCTGGATGTAGTGATGGATACATAACCTGGATGTAGTGGTGGATACATAAGCTGGATGTAGTGGTGGGTACATAAGCTGGATACAGTGGTGGATACATAAGCTGGATGTAGTGGTGGGTACATAAGCTGGATACAGTGGTGGATACATAAGCTGGATACAGTGGTGGATACATAAGCTGGATGTAGGGGTGGATATATAAGCTAGATGTAGTGGTGGATACATAAGCTGGATGTAGGGGTGGATATATAAGCTGGATGTAGTGGTGGATACATACGCTGGATGAAGTAGTGGATACATGAGTTGAATGAAGTAGTGGATAAATGAGTTGGATGTAGTAGTGGATACATGAGTTGGATGAAGTCGTGGATATATGAGTTGGAGGAAGTATTGGATACATGATTTGCATGTAGTAGTGGATACATGAGTTGGAGGAAGTAGTGGATACAAGAGTTGGATGTAGTAGTGGATACATGAGTTGGATGTAGTAGTGGATACACGAGTTGGATGAAGTAGTGGATACATGAGTTGGATGTAGTAGTGGATACATGAGTTGGATGTAGTAGTGGATACATGAGTTGGATGTAGTAGTGGATATATGAGTTGGATGTAGTAGTGGATACATGAGTTGGATGTAGTAGTGGATACATGAGTTGGATGTAGTAGTGGATACATGAGTTGGATGTAGTAGTGGATACAAGAGTTGGATGTAGTAGTGGATACAAGAGTTAGATGAAGTAGTGAATACATGAGTTGGACGTAGTAGTGGATACATGAGTTGGACGTAGTAGTGGATACATAAGTTGGATGTAGTATAGTGGATACATGAGTTGGATGTAGTATAGTGGATACATGAGTTGGATGTAGTAGTGGATACATGAGTTGGACGTAGTAGTGGATACATGAGTTGGACGTAGTAGTGGATACATGAGTTGGATGTATCAAGTGTCCTGTAAAGGCCGTCTGTGTTGGATAAGCAACTGACAAATCATTGGAATTCAGGCGAGACCTATTTATTTGCAGAATATTTTTACTAAATTTTTATTTCTGTTCCCATTCACCATTGTTGACTATGAACAAGATGACCACAACAAAACTGACCAAGTCAATTACTGTCATAGGCCCTGACCCCACGGAAACCAACGGCGATTTAGCAACAGTAGCCCAACACGAGCTTTCACAATGTTCACTTCTTGGACATTGTCGAAAGATTCATGCCTCCGAACAACGTTCACAATACTCAGAAAACTTGATTCTAAATTGAGCTTTACTGGGGCAATTTTGGGAATAATTTTGCCATGCCATGAACCAAAGAAAGAAATTTTCAAAAGACATCCAATCATCTTTAATTGATCAACAGTATTGCTCGCGAGAAAACAAAGGTTGGTATCGATTCAAGATTGTCAGTCCATCGACTAATTGAGAAAACATATTATGGTATCGATACATACTATCAGTTCATCGTGTGAGTGCGAATATTTTGGCAGATAGCGATCCCACATTATGTCACAATGACATATGGATCTCAGAATCCATATTCTCAGTTCCAAACAATTTTTTTGCATGAAATATTTATTTATGTATAATGTACATTTTGAAAGAATTGAATTCGACTTCTTCACTGCGATCATGTGCAGTGACAACCGAAACAGTTGGGCGGCACACTGAACAAGAAACACTGACCACTGAAACAGTTGGACGGCACACTGAACAAGAAATGCTGACCACTGAAACAGTTGGGTGGCACACTCAACAAGAAACATTGACCACCGAAACAGTTGGGCGGCACACTACACAAAAACACTGACCACTGAAACAGTTGGGCGGCGCAACAACCTCCTCACTTTGTCTTAACTACGACGTTAACCACCACCACCACCCTTTCCCCATCACATTTTATTTTTTTTCCATCCCCGCCGCGCACCCCGAAAACCGAGTGGGGTGTTGGATTTCATCTGCTAAGACGTAGAACAATAGAAGGACTCGCCAGGGTTAGCGATGTGGTCCGCGGAACAATGGCCTCGGCCCAGAAGACACGAGTCCTAACTCGTTCCGTCCCTGTGATCTTACGTTGCGGCCGGCTCCTTCGGCTTGGATTGTCTCCCCCTGAATCTTTCTGCTTGAGTTGCTCCCCCTGAAAGTATACCTTAATAAAAATTAAAAAAAAACTATCGTTAAAAAAAAACTTGAGCTTACGGGAGGAAGATAGGAGGGTTGAATTTTTTTGTATTTAAGACGAGGGCTTATCTCAGTGTGTGGGAAAAGATGTACGCTTACAGATGACGGGGCTGTAAACCCGGTCTAAAAGATGTTCGCTTACAGACGACGGGGCTGTAAACCTGGTCTATTTAATATATATTGTTTTTTAACGTTAGAGGGCGGCGATCCAAACTTGATATCAAAATATGAAAACAGTTCAACAGGCATCGGATTTAGATCAAAACGTTAGAAGACCCTATCAAAACGTAAAGGAAAAGACTTGCTTTAAACAATGACAGCCACGCTTCAATATTGCCAGTCACTAAACAAGTATAATTTTAACGAAGTCGACAAAACTGTGGGAATTGTTTTATTTTTCCTTCTTTCTTTTAGGTCAGACCACATCCCAGCCCAAAAGTGAAAATATATTCATTTGGCATCTCAGAACTCACACCTGCGGAGACACTCCCTTCAGATTGAATACCACACTCCAGTTTTTACTTCAAGTTTTCAGTCCACCGATCGGAGGATAGGAGTTCAGGTCTCGCCGTGGGGACCGATATCTCGGTACATCGTTTCTCTGCGCCCTCGTGAGAAAGGTCTCCGGCCCTCGTTGTAGATGTACGACACTCGTCCCCGCATCCAGAGCTTCGTCATCGACAGACACTTGACGGTCTTCTCCTGTCGTGTGAAGAGTTCTCGAGGGTGCTGAGGCTGTTCGTCACGTGAAGAGTGGGTGTGGTGGGGGGTGGGTGGGGGCCTGGGCCCTCTCACGTCAACTACAATGGGGACAAGAAACCCATCGAGCGCCTTATAATTTTCATCAGTGCTAGATGCCCGGGCACTTACCTGGTACTTGTGCGCACTTTCTGTTGTTGGCTTCGGTACCTTTTGAGGTCTGCAGGTGTTGGTTCGTTACATGATTGACGTGCTGGTCATTTGGCGAGTTGACATGGGGTTGTCATTTAGCGAGTTCACAAGGGGTTGTCATTTGGCGAGTTGACAAGGGGTTGTCATTTAGCGAGTTGGCATGGGGTGTCATTTAGCGGGTTGACATGGGGTTGTCATTTTGTGGTTGACGTGGGGTTGTCATTTAGCGAGTTGGCAAGGAATTGTCATTTAGCGAGTTGGCAAGGGGGTTGTCATTTAGCGAGTTGACACGGGGTTGTCATTTAGTGGTTGACGTAGGGTTGTCATTTAGTGAGTTGACATTGGGTTGTCATATCACGTCATCTGCAGCTTTACATGATTCCAAAAGGGTAAAGAAAATAAACTCTCCAACCCATCCCCCTCATTTTGTTTGAACTTCACACACACGCACACACATGCACACACACACACACATGCACACACACACATGCACACACACACACAGACACGAATGTCAGTTACGATACTTTATGTGTACACATCGGTTTGGTTATAACTTATATTATGACAACACTTGTACTCCAGGCCAGTAATTTATGCAATACATGTCATCTATAGGTCACGGCATCAAAGTAAGTTTACCGGGGGATGTTTAAAATAATCTCAACACCCATCGCTCATTACCAGTTGACAAACTTTAGACATTGTATAAGTTTTGTTTCAATCTTTGACCTGGACAACAGCTTTAGGGGCCAAAGATTATATGTCAATTAGTATGTCATCAGTGATCAGAGACCAACTTGCGGGGCCCCCACCTTTAATATTTGAAGTATGTGTTCAGAGACCAACTTGCGTGGCCCCAACCTTTAATGGCCTGATCTTTGGACGAAGCCACGGCGAGGGGAAATATACACATTTTATTTTAATTATGATGCGGGGTTGAAGGTGGGGGAGGGGGAAACGTCTAAAGTGATAGCAATCACGATTGGTAGAAGGAATTCAGTTAAAGAATGTACGAAACTAAGTTTTTAAAAAATAATAATAAATCAATAAAACCTAACAAGACAAGAAACGTATCGCCTACAAGACTTCTTCTACGAACAAACAAAACGCTTTAATTAATTCGTAGTTGTTGGACAGAGAGAGGAGAGTGACCCCTGCATTATAAATCAATTCCAATGACATCACAATGACGTCCCCATCAGACGCCCACTCCGATTGCTTGTCTACTTCAATGCGTGGCGCGAAAAGTTATGATCTAGGTGTGAATGGCCATAGGTACGTCGTGTCGGAAAGCGTTAATTATGTCGCTTTGATGTGTGCTTAAGGCAGGCCCACCGCCGACACTCACGCGCTAGTTAACCCCAACAGCTGATACATTAGACGCGAGGGGTCCTATGAGTAAACGCATCAGCTGCGATTGCTTCCTCCTTTCGGAATGATATTGATCCAAACTAACGAGTGATTTTAAACTGCTGTAACCTTCACTCCTACAAAACGAGCGGACCCCCGAGGGTTTGGGGAGGGTAAATAGTTTCAACGAAACACGGGATTACCATTATTGATGGGCGAAATAGACACGCACAGTTAATTAGCCAAGTCGAATGAATAAATCGACCAAGAAACATAAGAGCAAAAAAAAGGTTTTAAAATGTATTTAGATTCTACACAATTTTACTTATTAATTTAAAAAAAAAATCTTTTCTAAATAGAAAAATCTAGTACCAATATAAACATTTTCTTTCCAATGTTCGGATAGAATTATTAGATTATGCCGTGAGGGGTTTATATATACATGGAAATGATGCCAAACCCAAATTAGGTATAAATTTTGTCCTGTTGGTTTCCGATTGATTTTTGTCTTACCAAAAGATTATAAGCAAGTTGTACTTCAGATACTATTATGCTTTGTGTGGGAAGCACGTGACTTGAAAACCTTGGACTACATTTTTTAAAAAAAAAGTTTATATAAAAAATATATATAAAACGGCCCCGACATAGCGGCCCCAGACAATTTGTTTACTTTTTAAAAAATATTTTGCATTTTAAGCTTTGTCAACTTTTTTACCCTTAAATAAAGTGGTTAAAAATATTTCTTGTGATGTTATTATATTATTTCTTGTCAACTAACAACCGTGACTTGGTACCATATCGAGTAAAAGTTAATTTAATTCATCCCTGTGTCGTCATTATTATTGTTTCTTTTGAACTAAACCTGACACTGAATCGGTGATTGAAAAAAAAACAACGAATATAATATTGGAATGAACTTTTTACTATTAGTCCATCTATTAATCCAGGACCGTTTTGTCGGGATCGTTATGTTGGTGAATTTTTTGGATGTAGATTTATTTTCTCCCAGGATCAGCAAATCCACGTAAAATGAGTAACCCTAAACACAAAAAATATCGACAGGCAGGACTACTTACAGCCCTCGGCCTACAGCTCGCTCAAAGATTTCTCACACCTCGAGTGTTTCAATCACACCCGCATATCAGCATGACGCTTCCGTTGTTTGACTCCAGCGTGGACTCGCTGCTCGTGGCTTTGACCGGCCGATCGATGCATGATCAAACATGTTATTAATTAAAGCCACATTCATGGGATACTGCACGACTGTCCGAACTTTTCATATCCCCAACCACCACCGCAACCCCCACTCTTACACGCAACGCGTAGATTGGTGACCATCTTTGTCTTGTGTCCTTGTGTTCTCAGCGAGGCGTGTTTGAGGGCCCGGAGCTACAGCCACGACGTCTCCTACGTTCAGAAAATCTCGTTAGCTTCTGGTGAACAGGGCGTTTTGATCATTTGAATTCTAGCAGTTTATGTATACAAATATGAACATGCTGGCCACAAGGGACGTGTATTTAAACAAAGTAAACGCTGACAGTGTTTCTCAAATACTATAATAGGTGTGCTGTTTTTATCAGAGAGGTGTTATTGAAATGATTTATGTCCTCCAAGGTAAGAAACCCAAAACGGCCAGCACTTTCAGTAACGTGAAAATTAGTTTAAAAAAAAAAAAAAAAAAAACCAACTGTAATGTAAAAATTATATGGCACTTCTTCAAGAATAGTTATTTCTATGTTTACATATCATTAGATTTATAGTGTGTGCACATAAAGACATACGTCTCTCTGTCATCCAATATAAAAGAACTAGATTGTGCCGGGGCGCCGTGGCGCCTGCGGCGCCCCCTTTTTTTGGGCGCCTACGGCGCCAACCTTTTTTCAAAAGACCAACTAACTTGTCCTTTTTTGATAAATACGAAATATTAAACTTTCTGAAATGTACGCAAAGTATTTAATAATAATAGGGGTTGTATTTTGCGCACCGATGCACACCAAGCAATGACGTCATCATATTAAATATTTTTACAGCGCTCATCAACACACGATTTTTAAACTAAACTAACTGCTGTAGACTGTCGTACATCGCTCCTCAGCGTTACAGATCCAGTGAGTGACTTGGACTATTATATTATTTATGTTTTATAAGAATCTAAATATTTGAAAATTTAAGGCGAGGTAAGAACAAGTGAATTCAAAGAAACAGATACAAATAAATGGCTAGTAAATCTAGAAGATAAAAATGTCTCATAAAAGGGAGGCAAGTAGGCTCATTATTAATAAACAGATGTTTAAAAAGACTTACATAGAACAGAATCAAATGACAAATAAGAGATATAACAAGATGACCGATTAGCAGTGGCGTCACTAAGGAGGGTGCGGTGGGGCGGTCCGCACCGGGTGACACCATCACAAGGGGCAACACCAAAATGTAAAATCCTCCCGTTATTTGGCACTGGAAGACTCGGATGAGTTCTATGGGGTAAGTCGAGATGGGGTGACAAAATGAGCTACCGCCCCGGGTGACACCAACCCTAGTGGCGCCTCTGCCGATTAGAGACCTGAAAATGTCTCAAAACAAACATAAGACACAAATTTGTTAGGGGAAACATACGAGTGCTTAAAATAAAAACAAGAAAACAGATGAGTACGGCTTAAGAGAAACAGAAAAGGCTGATAAGAAACACAGAGAACTGTTTTATTATGACTTGATTGATTGCCACGTCATCATGAGATAAGTGGTCTTATAAGGAATAGAAACAAATGACCTCACAACAAATGGAAAAATTTCCTTAAAAAATAATCTTAAAAAAATCAATTGCATCCAAAAACTTGTCGGAATCACACCCCCCCCCCCAAACCATTTATCGTTTGTCAATATTACCTTACTACCATCCCAAACAACAGAGCTGTACCGCTTTAATGAACCTATGATACAACTTGACCCCCCTCCCCCAATGGATTGGTCCCACATCACAACTAAGCCAGTTAGTCCATCTTATTCCTTTTGGTCGTATCAATAACAATCTCAAGTTATTTTTTTTTTCATTAACGATTGGACATAGCCTAAATTTTTTCATTCTGGATTTTATTTTTCATCATCTCCAGGAAGATGGTTTATAGAAAAAAAATACCGGGGAAAGAAAAAAAAAAGACAAAGAAATAAAAAACTTGGATCTCCGGAACCCTCCACCAACCACAGTTGAGTCGGCTGCTCCCCGGCTTAATACCCAGAATCCTTTGTTGGCAGCCGGTGTCAACTATTGTTTCACGGCCGTCTCGGCTGATTGAGCACCGGGCCGGGTAGGGGTCAGCCCTGCTCTCGGTCGCCCTCGTTAAAGCCACGAGAGGCCGATGTTGAGCCACTGCTGTGTGCCGGCCAATGTTTGGGTAGCGTCAGAGCGTCAACGCGCCCGGGAGATGGCCTGATATAACGAGACTATGTCGAGCATGACTGCGATAGAGCTGTGCTCCAAATCCGTCCAATGGCGATAGGTTCGGTCGGTAGTTAAGGTTAAACCCAACGTGGTCAGCTATAGGACCTGTTACGGGGTGCTATACAGCTTTGTATACGAAACACATCACACGGGGCCCAGACTGACCCAGACTCTGGGTAGGGATAAGGGTAAGGATGCAAAATTAAGATGGGTGGGCCCTATGAAAGTGAGGGGGCCTATGAAAGTGCGGGGCCTATGAAAGTGCGGGGCCTATGAAAGTGCGGCACCTATAAAAGTGCGGGGCCTAAGAAAGTACGGGGCCTATGAAAGTACGGCACCTATAAAAGTGCGGGGCCTATGAAAGTGCGAGGCCCATGAAAGTGCGGGGCCTATGACAGTGTGGGGCCTATGAAAGTGTGGCACCTATAAAAGTGCGGGACCTATGAAAGTGTGGGGTCTATGAAAGTGCGGGGCCTATGAAAATGCGGGGCCCATGAAAGTGCGGGGCCCATGAAGTTGTGGGGCATATGAAAGTGAGGGGCCTATGAAAGTGCGGGGCCTATGAAAGTGCGGGGCCTATGAAAGTGCGGGGTTAAAGTGACCCTAAGGCCGGCCCTGGTCAAAATATATTTGAAACCTTTTCTTACTGACATTACGGCATGCCATGTCGGCTCAATACGTGTGGCATCATACGTCTTGACATTTGGCGTTATATGCTGATGATATTTCTATGATAATTTGTTATGGTGAATTACATGTTATGTTCCATATAGGTGGTAGTAGATCTATATGTCAACGATCTGTTGGTATGACATGTCTCCACATGTCCGTGATAATTGTATGTGTATGCTAATGATATGTCGAAGCTATGTTGGTATTTTATCTCCCATATCGTGATGTGTCGCTATATGCCACCAGATTTCTATGCTAACATTAGGTTCACATAAATACTGGAGACAGCGCACTTCACATCTAACATTCTCACGGAAAAGCCTCTAGTAGGGACGGCCACAGCAACACTGCCTGACCCTCGGTAAGTCCAGTGTTATGGTCAGTGTCACCAACCCCTGACTGGTAGTGAAAAGTCGAGGAGGGCTGTGTCCCATGGTCAGTTTGAGAATGGTTCAGATAAATGTTTTCCATCAAAGCTGCGTGGCCGCGCAGATATCTGAACAACGGCGCGCAGCAGTTTGGAATTACCGCGAAGCTAATTCGTAAAATTTTGCGCATAAAGTGGATGCTGCGAAACTCTGCACTCGAGTTTTCCTACTTTTGATACGGACCAACAAGAATTAGAGTGAACATTGGCCCAGGACGAGGGTAATACACGTCCTTATATACTTTCTCATACACGTCCTCATACACGTCATCATACACGTCCTCATACACGTCCTTATATACGTCCTTATATACGTACTCATACACGTCCTCATACACGTCCTCATACACGTCCTCATACACGTCCTCATACACGTCCTCATACACGTCCTCATACACGTCCTCACACACGTCCTCATACACGTCCTCATACACGTCCTCATACACGTCCTCATACACGTCCTCATGCACGTCCTTTTATACGTCCTCATACACGTCCTCATACACGTCCTCATACACGTCCTCATTCACGTCCTCATACACGTCCTCATACACGTCCTCACACACGTCCTTATATACGTCCTCATACACGTCCTCATACACGTCCTCATGCACGTCCTTATATACGTCCACATACACGTCCTCATACACGTCCTTATATACGTCCTCATACACGTCCTTATACACGTCCTCATGCACGTCCTTATATACGTCCTTATATACGTCCTAATACACGTCCTTATATACGTCCTCATATACTTCCTCATACACGTCCTCATATACGTCCTCATACACGTCCTCATATACGTCCTCATACACGTCCTCATATACGTCCTCATACACGTCCTCATACACGTCCTCATACACGTCCTCATATACGTCCTTATATACGTCCTCATATACGTCCTTATATACGTCCTCATACACGTCCTCATACACGTCCTCATACACGTCCTCATATACGTCCTCATACACGTCCTCATACACGTCCTCATACACGTCCTCATACACGTCCTCATATACGTCCTTATATACGTCCTCATACACGTCCTCATACACGTCCTTATACAGGTCCTCATATACGTCCTCATTCACGTCCTCATATACGTCCTTATATACGTCCTCATACACGTCCTCATACACGTCCTTATACAGGTCCTCATATACGTCATCATACACGTCCTCATACACGTCCTCATACACGTCCTCATACACGTCCTTATACATGTCCTCATACACGTCCTCATTAGTCTTGACGGTCACAATATATAATGGACGTCAATGTGGCTGTCTACCGGCATCCTTCCGTCTCGCGAGACGATGGTGCATCACCGTTGGGTTGGGTTGCATTTCCTCGAGTGACTGTGCAGTCCTATCCTTGAGTGACAGTCTTTGCCACAGTTTTTACACACGAGTTCTGTGCTTCCAAATGTTTTGGCCTTTCTCCTAGCTCTTCTGTCTGCAGCCTCCTCCATTCTTCGCTCCTCGGCTACTATGACGCCCTCTTTGACAACTGTGCGCCATGTAGATCGGTCTTCTGCCTTACACTCCCAGTCACTTGTATGTATTTTGGCTGCTTTCATGTCCCTTTGACAGACATCTTTAAATCGCAAGCGTGGGCGACCTGTTTTCCTCTTTCCTGAAGCAAGTTCACCATATAGGAGGTCCTTCGGGATGCGGCCGGGGCTCATTCTTTTGACATGTCCTAGCCACCTCAGGCGTCTTTCACTAAGAATTGAGAACATGCTTTGGGTATTGGCACGCGTTAGTACCTCACTATTAGGCACTTTTTCTTGCCATTTAATACCAAGGATGCGGCGCAAGCATCTCAAATGGAAGCTGTTAAGCTTACGCTCTTGTGATGTATAAGTGGTCCATGTCTCGCTCCCATATAGTAGTGTACTGATGACACAGGCTCGATAGACGCACAGTTTGGTTTTCTCCGTTAGCTTGGTGTTTTGCCAGACCCGCTTATTTAGTTTAGCCATTGTTGCGGCTGCCTTGCCAATTCTGCTGTTTATTTCTTCTTCAATGGACAGTGTATTGGAGACCTTGGATCCCAAGTAGGTGAAGCTGTCCACAACCTCCAAGTTTTCATTATCGATATTTATGGTAGGAGGAGGTCGAGTGTCTTGGGCCATGATGTTTGTCTTTTTCAAGCTGATTTGCAGACCAAATTCTTTGCAGGCATTGGAGAAGCTTGACACGAGTTGTTGCAAACCAGATTCTGTATGTGCTGTTAGTGCCGCATCATCCGCAAATAGTAGCTCTCGAATTAGGACATCCGTCGTTTTGGTCTTGGCTCGGAGGCGGGCAGTGTTGAAAAGTCCTCCATCAGCTCTGGTATGTAACCAGATTCCCTCACTGCTATCCTTGAATGCGTATCGAAGAAGTACAGAGAAGAATATTGCGAAGAGTGTTGGTGCGAGTACACAACCTTGTTTAACTCCGCTGCTGACAGGGAAGGCCTCTGACTTAGCTCCATCGAACTGTACTGTGCCAAGCATATTTTCATGGAACTGTCTGATGATGGCAAGTAGGTGAGGGGGACATCCAATTTTTGCCAGTATTTGGAATAGCCCGTTGCGACTGACTAAGTCGAAGGCTTTTGTAAGGTCCACAAATGCAATGTATAGTGGCATCTGCTGCTCTCTGCATTTTTCCTGGAGCTGTCGTATGGAGAACACCATGTCTATGGTAGACCGACCGGACCGGAAACCACACTGAGATTCTGGATAGACGCGGGATGCTAGGCTTTGTAAACGTTTTAGTATAACGCGGGCAAAGGTCTTTCCTACAATACTAAGGAGTGAAATGCCGCGATAATTATTGCAATCACTCCTATCACCTTTGTTTTTATATAGTGTCACTATATTTGCATCCTTTAGGTCTTGGGGGATGTAGCCCTGTTCCCAGCAGAGGGACAGAATCTCGTGCAATGGTTGGAGTAAAGCTGTCTTGCCACTCTTTAGAACCTCTGGTGGTATTCCATCATTCCCAGGCGCTTTTCCACAAGCTAGACTGTCAATTGCTTTGCTCAGCTCTTCCTGTGTGGGCACGACATCAAGTTCTTCCATGAGTGGCATATCTGGGATGTCATCTAGAGCGGTGCTGGAGACTGTGGTAACTGTTGAATACAATTCCAGATAATGCTCAACCCACCGTTTTAGCTGTGCTGCCTGGTCTTGAATAATTTCTCCATTTTTGGACTTTAGGGGAGCAGCTTTTGACGTCAAGGGGCCCGTTGCCTTTTTGATGTTTTCGTACATGACTTTTGCATTGCCCATGTCTGCAGCTGATTGTATACTGGAACAGAGCTTAAGCCAGTAGGTATTGACACATTTACGTGCAACCTTTTGGGCAAGTGACTTAGCTGTTTTTAAAGCATGCAAATTGTCAGGTGTAGGCTTTTCCTTGTAAGCCATAAGAGCTTTCCTTTTTGCTTCAGTGACGGGTTTCATCTCGTCCCAATGTTCATCAAACCAGTCCGTGTTTTTGTGAGATTTTTTGCCAAAGGCTTGTATTGCGGATGTATAGATTGTGTCTCTCAGTTGCGTCCATTTGGAGTCAATGGTGACGCATGGGGACATCTTTGAGAGACTTTCCTTCACCTTGTCTTTGAACAGCTGCGCTATCGCAGGGTCTTTCATGCAGGAGGTATTGATGCGTGGACTTCCCTTTTTCTTTGTGTGGTACGAGTTTTTCCTCATTATTCGTACTTTGCTGGCGACAAGGGAATGATCCGTGTCACAGTCGGCACTGTGATAGCTGCGAGTGAGTAGGACGCTAGCTAGTTGTGCACGCCTGGTGATAATGAGGTCCAGCTGGTGCCATTGGTGGGATCGAGGGTGTCTCCAAGATACTTGATGTATATCCTTGCACTTGAAGAAAGTGTTGGTCACACACAAGCCTCGTGAGCAGCACAATTCCAGAAGCCTTTGTCCATTTTCATTTAACTTTCCTCTTCCAAATAGTCCAAGGCAGGTGGGCCAGGCTTCGTGGTCGCTCCCCACTCTAGCATTGAAATCTCCTAGGAGATAGATTGCCTCGTCTTTGTGGATGCCGGCTATTGCCTGGTCTAACGCTCCATAGAACTGGTCCTTCTCTTCCGGAGTTGAATAGAGTGTTGGGGCATACACACTAAGAATGTTTGCTGGGCCCGCAGTTGTTCTGAGTCTTAGAGTGAGGATCCTCTCCGTGCCTGATGACGGTGGTTCAATGGATGGTAGAAGAGTGTTTTTAACAGCGAAACCCACACCATGCTGTCTAGGTTCGTCTTTCGGTCTGCCTTGCCAGAAGAAGGTGTAATTGGCCTCTTTGAGTGAACCGTTGTCTGGGAGCCTGGTCTCCTGAAGGCATGCTATGTCAATCTTTAGCCTTTTAAGTTCTCTATCGATTATTCCTGTCTTCCGTGTGTCGTTTATGGACTGCAGATCATCAGTGATGCCGGGACACATAGTCCTCACGTTCCAGCTAGCGATTCGAAGAGCTGGGGTCTTCTTTTTCTTTTTTGTATTTCTTGGTGCAGGGCTTAGTGGCCCACTTGTTGAGTGGTACTCTAATCTCCACGCACCCAGTGGAGAAGGCAGGCCATGACGGGATAGCACCTATTTGACTGGGGGCTGCCCAGTTTGAGGCGGGCGGTAGCTGTCCAGTGAGACATTGGTAGTCTCTCCCACCGTCGGAAGCAGCCCCTGGCGCCTAGCTCTACGTCAATTGAGCTTTGGCTTATAACCGGTAACTGCTGCTTCCTGTGTTTTGTCGACACCTTGCGGCGACGCTGGAGTGTCCTCTCCAGAGGTGATGCAAGCCTGGGCGGGTATTATGGAGAATTAGCTGCTGCCCATACAGCATATCCCCCCTCTCCACGTCAATGGTGTAACCAAGGGAACGACTTGCGTCGATGCAGCTTGGCTGCCATTGGCGTCGCAGGAGCTGCCGGTATGTACATAAGTCTTATGTATAGACCGCCTGTAGGTGCTCCAATTCCTGATTTTCTTTCAGGGTTTACTCCCTTAGCCTTTCCCGCAAGGCAGGTATAGCCGCAAGGCAGCGGAGGATTTTGTATTCGGAGTTTCCTTCTCCTAGATGAACTACCAGCCAAGGTTTTAACGAGCATCATCTTGCTGTCTACAATATACGTCAAAGTCGCGTTATATATATTACACGTCGTTAGCTTCGTATAATACGTTTCGGTGCCATTGTATAACGTCACTATATAAAAACTACATTTAAATTTCACTGTCTATATAGAAAACGATTGTACATACTGTTAATTGTATTTATTTTCAGTTGTACCAACAGATCATTGTACTGACTGTTAATTGTACCGATTGTTAATTGTACAGACAGATCATTGTATCGACTGTAATTGTACGACATATCATAGTACTGACTGTAATTGTACCAACAGATCATTGTTTTGACTGTAATTGTACCAACAGATCATTGTACAGACTGTAATTGTACGACATATCATTGTACCGACTGTAATTGTACACAAGATCATTGTATTGACTGTAATTGTACGACATATCATTGTACCGACTGTAATTGTACGACATATCATTGTACAGACTGTAATTGTACCAACAGATCATTGTACAGACTGTAATTGTACGACATATCATTGTACCGACTGTAATTGTACCAACAGATCATTGTACCGACTGTAATTGTACCAACAGATCATTGTACAGACTGTAATTGTACGACATATCATTGTACCGACTGTAATTGTACCAACAGATCATTGTACCGACTGTAATTGTACAACATATCATTGTACCGACTGTAATTGTACACAAGATCATTGTATCGACTGTAATTGTACCGACAGGTCATTGTACCGACTGTAATTGTACCAACAGATCATTGTACCGACTGTTAATTGTACCGACAGGTCATTGTACCGACTGTTAATTGTACCGACAGGTCATTGTACCGACTGTTAATTGTACCGACAGATCATTGTACCGACTGTAATTGTACCAACAGATCATTGTACCGACTGTTAATTGTACCGACAGGTCATTGTACCGACTGTTAATTGTACGGCTTGGACTTTACAAGACAGAACCGTCTGGCATCGGTACAGTGAACGCATAATGAATTGGTTGATCGGTTCTAGTATTACCTAATCATATTCCTTCACTCATACCTTGCACAATTAAGAAGGTCATGACCTTACAAATAAATTTGTTTTGTTTTTTTCAGGCGAAACATGCAGTATAGGACTCTGTGTTAAACACAACGATAATTTAATTATAGATGAACTGCAGGCATCGTTCTTGGGCTTAGCAGGACTCCACAAATCTATTCTTCCCTCAGCTTACACTCGTCCTTGCTAGCACTTCCACGAGAGTATTGACGAAAAGGTCTCTCTCACCCAGACAGCACCCCACCCCCACCCCAACAACCCCCCCCTCCCCATCCAGTCCCACATTGACACCATCGAAGCTGTCACAAACGCTGTACGGCACCTTGTTTGTTCACAGCCACCCAGGGTCGGTCCTACACGAGCACGCCTGGATGGATAGAAACAATGAGGGATCTGCGAGGGCTTTTAAAATATTTAGATGGGTGGAAACAACTCCTGGTACCAGGGGCAGATCACTTTAGAGCCGCGCGAGTTCTCACGTTGATTGTCTTTCCTTAATGTCTTGTATTTTTATTGCTTTCGGTTATGAAATTTCAAACACTATAA
>MUZC01001056.1:70475-82370 GCA_002072015.1 Radix auricularia
TGAACTATTTATATTTAAATATATCTCCTGACAATATTATATTTTTTAAAATTAAATTAAATTAAATACTTAAGTTATGGGAATTTTAAAAATGCCATAAAAGGGCACAAAATGTGAAGCAAAACAACATGGCGAAAAAAGTGATTATGAGGTCTTAGAAAAAAATCATAACTTTTGAACCACTTGGGATAAAGAGATGATCTTTATGTTTTTGTTAATTATCAAACAATTTCTATATTTCTGTATTACTTTTTTATTTCAAAATTAATTTGAAATTTTCATCCAAGTGCCTAAAGTTTAATGCGTTATTTAACTTACTTTTTATTGCTATATATGTTTTAAAAATAACTCAATTTAAAAAAATCAGTTGCCTGTTTTTATATTACTTCCCTTGAAATTTTCAGTTTAATGACGTCACACATGTTTATTTTTAGCTTTGACAAAATTATCGATTAATTAATCGGTAATTTTTCAAAAGTTAACGATTAAATTTAATTTAATCGATAAAAGCCCTAAATTATATATATATATATAATCTCTCTTCAAGTGTTATTTGTATATCCAAAATCCTCAATTCAAGCACTCTTGTTATACAAACACCAATAACTGTGTGTGTGTGGGGGGGGGGGATGGAAACCGATAAGAGTACAAAAATTAATAAATTCAATCATAAAAAGTCTTCATTTGTTGGCTTCCATTAAATTAATTAATAAAATGATGCACCATGTCTCTTACTGTTTAAATTTTCTTACGTCTAATTATAGGCAAGGACATTATTTCTTTCAAAGGGATTTTTCAACGAGCATTATTTAAAATTTTGCCGGTGTGTCAGAGTAGCGCTGAACTTGAATTTCTTATCTTAACTTATCTTAACTTATTTTATCTTAACTTATTTTATCTAAACTTATCTTATCTTAACTTATCTTTTCTTAACTTATTTTATCTTAACTTATCTTATCTTAACTTATCTTATCGTAACTTACAGGAGCGGCGTTTGAGGGTGGCAACTGGGGCGACGGCCCCAGGCCCCGCGCTTAGGTAGGCCCCGCGTTTCGGTCCTGAACATGTCTCGTCCTGGTAAATAGCCAATGCATGTAGAACCAAAGAGTGGGAGGTAGAACGTATGCTGGAAACGATTGTAAAGAAACGAAAGAGGCACTCTTGTATTCCTTTTTGAAGGTCAAATTCCGTAGCGTAGCTCTAGACGTCTTTGAAAGCATTACACCGTTAGCGGAAAATAGGTCAGATGTACCATTCAGCCAATCCCCTTTATTTGTGTACACGTCATTCACAATAGATTTACTAAAAAAGTAATAGTAATAATTTAATAAAAAGGTGACACGCGGTATTAAAATTACACAATAATCAAGATATTTCATATTTTTAAATACCATAGCATACTGGTGCTTTGCGATCTTTACTAGTACTCTGGTCCCGCGGGGTCATTGCTGGCACTAGGCCCCGCGCTTACCTAACACCGCCACTGGTAACTTGTCTATCTTAACTTATCTTATCGTAACTTAACTTATTTTAACTTATCTTATCTTAACTTATTTTATCTGATCTAATATATTACTTAGGTTCTATCTATACAGAAGATTATTGCATCACACGCTTATCCATGGTTTATGTCTGGTCTTGAACTTTTATTACATTTTTAAATGTTAATAAAGCGTTGGCTTTACTGGTTTCTTCAGGCAAACCACACCACGTCCCGAATTCCGAACTGGAAGACCAAGTATTTGTATGTGTTTGTTCTTGCATACGGAATAAGAAAACTATTCTTACTCCTATGTTTATCTGATGGTTGTAAAAGATTATCATTGTCTTTTGTTCCTAAGTTAGAGTTAGAATCGCCTTATATATTATTTCTACTTTGCTCTTTCTTCTTCTATCCTCTAGTGTTTCAAGGTTTAAAGAGTTACCTAATGTGACTATAGAGCGAACTCAACTGGGCGAGTCCATTATTTATTATGTATAATACTTATCACCGACATAAAGTAAACAAATGTTGGCATGTTAACAAATAGTTTTACAAATTGAATATACACCGGAATGACTAACCAGAAAAACGTGTAATTTGGTGATAGGGTGTAGGAAATAGAATGCGATGGTGGTAGATATTGCAGACATTTAAACGGTTCTCAAACGTGTAGCTGGGGTATGGCGAACGCTCAAGAGTAAAGCTGAGGGAAAAATAACTTGTTTTAATTGTACGCGACTGTAGTATGAATTGTATGAAGTATGTTGTACGCGACTGTAGTATGACTTGTATGAAATATGTTGTACGCGACTGTAGTATGACTTGTATGAAGTATGTTGTACGCGACTGTAGTATGACTTGTATGAAGTATGTTGTACGTGACTGTAGTATGAATTGTATGAAGTATGTTGTACGCGACTGTAGTATGACTTGTATGAAGTATGTTGTAGTTTACATGGAAAAGTTGATCGAAATGGTTTTGGATTTGAACTTTTATATCGAGCACAATGACAAGAAATGTCACTGAAGGGATTGACAGGTAATGTCATGGATAGCATTGAAGGTAATATCACGGAAGGCACTGACAGGATGAGACTAGACAGGACGTTGACAGTCACAGGATGAACTGGCAGGTTATGTCACAGAATGAACTGACATGCTATGTCACAGAATACACTTTTAATAATTTCCACAGTCAACACACGTCGTTTAGTTCTAACGGCTGGAAGCCTCAATCCAAGCCATCGGATCTTGTTTCATTGACAAATGTTCCGCCATTTGAGAACCCCTGCATGCCTTCTAAAAAAAAGAGTGTAGCCATTAAAGTCAAAGGGCCAGGCCTACTATTGTTACAGGACCAGGTTCCCAGACTTTGTGTAACAACAACATCGGCTCGGCATGCCTGCGATCGGACGAGATAAGCTGTTGTTGGGGGGGAATCGTCGGCCGCGGACGCCAGTTGATGGCTGTTGGTGATGGTGGCGATTGTCGGTGCTCGTGTTGGCCGACGGGGGGATAGCCGTTGGTGACCGATGACGTGTGACCAGTCCCATGAGATCCAGTCACAGGCTTCACGGGGGCTAGAACCACGAGGGGAGTCGACGCGAGCTTCTCGCTATGTCGTTGGTATGTTGGATGTTGATAGCTAGACAATGATTCAGGCCCTCGTCTTGGCTTCGTTTTGTGTTGACAGATGTAGAGAGAAGGAAAGATTGAGAAGATGAAAGATAAAAAGACCTATGGATGGATGAGTGGATGGATGGATGAGTGTATGGATGAGTAGATGGATGGATGGATGAGTGAATTTATAGATGGATTGATGAGTAGATGGATTGATGGATGTTATGATGGATGGATGGATGAATGAGTGGATGGGTGGATTAGTGGATGGATGGATTAGTTGATAGATAGATGGATGGTCGGATAGATGGATGGACTGATGGATCGATCGATGAATTAATGGACTGAAGAATGTATGTATGGATCGATGGATTAATGGAAGGAACAATGGATGGTAGATGGATGGATCTTTATACATTTTACATTCATTGGCTCTCAGTTACTACAGGTCTTGCAACCCCTTTAATATACTATAAAGCCGATTAAAAGTCAACCTTCGAAAGTGTAACAATTCTCTCTGAGCGGCACCGACTGAACAAGGAGCATCCTTACAATAACACTACGGCGTCGTAAAATTGTTACACACGCCAAGTCGTAAAGACAAGTGCATTAGTCAACGGCAAGCGGTCTAACGAGAAACGCTGATTCGGTGCAGGGGGCGAGGCTGAGGCGAGACTTTGTTCTCGTCGGCGTGAAGCTGAGGGCTTTTCATTTAATCCATTGATTTAAATAACGTGACCATAAAGTGAAAGGCGTCGGTGGTCTCAAACCTTTGTCAATAATCCCCGACGTCCCGCTGTTTCCGAAAATTTTTAGATACTTGAAATTCGAAAGTTCGCTTAGACCGGCAAATTGTGGATTTTTTGTGTTTGGCACAAGATGACAATAATAGAGAATTCGTATATTCTTTCCCTGCGTTTACTGCACTATAATGTTTAAACATTTACTTTCAATGAGTCAGAGGCGTCACTAGGGACGGTGTCACCCGGGGTGGTAGCTCATGGTGTCACCCCCTCACGACTTAGCCCATAGAACTCCTCCGAGTTTTCCAGGGCCAAATAACGGGAATATACAGAATTTTACATTTAGGTGTCACCCCTGATGGTGTCACCCAGAGCGACCCGCCCCTACCGTACCCCCTAGTGACGCCACTGCAATGAGTAGTAGACAGTTCATTTAAACTATATGTAAAAACGTTCGTTATCAGAAATATTTAAATCAATGAAACAAAAAAATACATTCCATTTAAAGACAGAAGAAAAGTTATATTATTTTTATGGGCTCTATCTGTCACGTGACAATGTTTGGTCAACTGACTTTTATCATGTTCCACCGTTGCCACCATTATGTTTATTTTAAGCCCAAATTACATTTGAAAAAACACACCCAGACACAAATCAAAATTTAAGAAATATTTTAGCGCTCTCGACTGTCACACTGATGGTCACGAGTTCGAATCCACACGAAAGTGAGGATTTGTTCTCGGGGCCAGAGGAGTCCCCGAGTCACCCAGCTCCGAATGGGTACCTAACTAGACAATAGCTAGGCGGCTGGGGTAATGCGTGGAACCCCTATAGCCGTGGCCTGTGACCGCTGCATCACTTGCCAACAGATCATCTCTCATGGTCTGTGGACGCAATTATCTTCTGCATAGAAGGAGCGTCTGTATATCTAAGATAAGATCTTTTATAATATATTATTACCAGTTTCATAGGGGAGGTTACCACAAGAACACGTGACAGGTTACCACAAGAACACGTGACAGGTTACCACAAGAACATGTGACAGGTAACCACAAGAACATGTGACAGGTTACAAGAAGCTTATGTGACAGGTTACCACAAGAACATGTTACAGGTTATCACAAGAACATGTTACAGGTTACCACAAGAACATGTTACAGGTTACCACAAGAACATGTTACAGGTTACCACAAAAATGTGACATGTTACCACAAGAACATGTGACAGATTACCACAAGAACATGTGACAGGTTACCAAAAGAACATGTGACAGGTTACCACAAGAACATGTGACAGGTTACCACAAGAACATGTGACAGGTTACCACAAGAACATGTGACAGGTTACCACAAGAACATGTTACAGGTTACCACAAGAACATGTTACAGGTAATCTCATGGCCCAGAACCTTCAGTGAGATGCCAAAATCACAACTCTAATATTGTAGCTAAACGATCGCTTGGAGAGAATAAAAACCTTGGCACGCTAAATCCGGCATCCTTCCGTCTCGCGAGACGATGGTGCATCACCGTTGGGTTGGGTTGCATTTCCTCGAGTGACTGTGCAGTCCTATCCTTGAGTGACAGTCTTTGCCACAGTTTTTACACACGAGTTCTGTGCTTCCAAATGTTTTGGCCTTTCTCCTAGCTCTTCTGTCGGCAGCCTCCTCCATTCTTCGCTCCTCGGCTACTATGATGCCCTCTTTGACAACTGTGCGCCACGTAGATCGGTCTTCTGCCTTACACTCCCAGTCACTTGTATGTATTTTGGCTGCTTTCATGTCCCTTTGACAGACATCCTTAAATCGCAAGCGTGGGCGACCTGTTTTCCTCTTTCCTGAAGCAAGTTCACAATATAGGAGATCCTTCGGGATGCGGCCGGGGCTCATTCTTTTGACATGTCCTAGCCACCTCAGGCGTCTTTCACTAAGAATTGAGAACATGCTTTGGGTATTGGCACGCGTTAGTACCTCACTATTAGGCACTTTTTCTTGCCATTTAATACCAAGGATGTGGCGCAAGCATCTCAAATGGAAGCTGTTAAGCTTACGCTCTTGTGATGTATAAGTGGTCCATGTCTCGCTCCCATATAGTAGTGTACTGATGACACAGGCTCGATAGACGCACAGTTTGGTTTTCTCCGTTAGCTTGGTGTTTTGCCAGACCCGCTTATTTAGTTTAGCCATTGTTGCGGCTGCCTTGCCAATTCTGCTGTTTATTTCTTCTTCAATGGACAGTGTATTGGAGACCTTGGATCCCAAGTAGGTGAAGCTGTCCACAACCTCCAAGTTTTCATTATCGATATTTATGGTAGGAGGAGGTCGAGTGTCTTGGGCCATGATGTTTGTCTTTTTCAAGCTGATTTGCAGACCAAATTCTTTGCAGGCATTGGAGAAGCTTGACACGAGTTGTTGCAAACCAGATTCTGTATGTGCTGTTAGTGCCGCATCATCCGCAAATAGTAGCTCTCGAATTAGGACATCCGTCGTTTTGGTCTTGGCTCGGAGGCGGGCAGTGTTGAAAAGTCCTCCATCAGCTCTGGTATGTAACCAGATTCCCTCACTGCTATCCTTGAATGCGTATCGAAGAAGTACAGAGAAGAATATTGCGAAGAGTGTTGGTGCGAGTACACAACCTTGTTTAACTCCGCTGCTGACAGGGAAGGCCTCTGACTTAGCTCCATCGAACTGTACTGTGCCAAGCATATTTTCATGGAACTGTCTGATGATGGCAAGTAGGTGAGGGGGACATCCAATTTTTGCCAGTATTTGGAATAGCCCGTTGCGACTGACTAAGTCGAAGGCTTTTGTAAGGTCCACAAATGCAATGTATAGTGGCATCTGCTGCTCTCTGCATTTTTCCTGGAGCTGTCGTATGGAGAACACCATGTCTATGGTAGACCGACCGGACCGGAAACCACACTGAGATTCTGGATAGACGCGGGATGCTAGGCTTTGTAAACGTTTTAGTATAACGCGGGCAAAGGTCTTTCCTACAATACTAAGGAGTGAAATGCCGCGATAATTATTGCAATCACTCCTATCACCTTTGTTTTTATATAGTGTCACTATATTTGCATCCTTTAGGTCTTGGGGGATGTAGCCCTGTTCCCAGCAGAGGGACAGAATCTCGTGCAATGGTTGGAGTAAAGCTGTCTTGCCACTCTTTAGAACCTCTGGTGGTATTCCATCATTCCCAGGCGCTTTTCCACAAGCTAGACTGTCAATTGCTTTGCTCAGCTCTTCCTGTGTGGGCACGACATCAAGTTCTTCCATGAGTGGCATATCTGGGATGTCATCTAGAGCGGTGCTGGAGACTGTGGTAACTGTTGAATACAATTCCAGATAATGCTCAACCCACCGTTTTAGCTGTGCTGCCTGGTCTTGAATAATTTCTCCATTTTTGGACTTTAGGGGAGCAGCTTTTGACGTCAAGGGGCCCGTTGCCTTTTTGATGTTTTCGTACATGACTTTTGCATTGCCCATGTCTGCAGCTGATTGTATACTGGAACAGAGCTTAAGCCAGTAGGTATTGACACATTTACGTGCAACCTTTTGGGCAAGTGACTTAGCTGTTTTTAAAGCATGCAAATTGTCAGGTGTAGGCTTTTCCTTGTAAGCCATAAGAGCTTTCCTTTTTGCTTCAGTGACGGGTTTCATCTCGTCCCAATGTTCATCAAACCAGTCCGTGTTTTTGTGAGATTTTTTGCCAAAGGCTTGTATTGCGGATGTATAGATTGTGTCTCTCAGTTGCGTCCATTTGGAGTCAATGGTGACGCATGGGGACATCTTTGAGAGACTTTTATTCACCTTGTCTTTGAACAGCTGCGCTATCGCAGGGTCTTTCATGCAGGAGGTATTGATGCGTGGACTTCCCTTTTTCTTTGTGTGGTACGAGTTTTTCCTCATTATTCGTACTTTGCTGGCGACAAGGGAATGATCCGTGTCACAGTCGGCACTGTGATAGCTGCGAGTGAGTAGGACGCTAGCTAGTTGTGCACGCCTGGTGATAATGAGGTCCAGCTGGTGCCATTGGTGGGATCGAGGGTGTCTCCAAGATACTTGATGTATATCCTTGCACTTGAAGAAAGTGTTGGTCACACACAAGCCTCGTGAGCAGCACAATTCCAGAAGCCTTTGTCCATTTTCATTTAACTTTCCTCTTCCAAATAGTCCAAGGCAGGTGGGCCAGGCTTCGTGGTCGCTCCCCACTCTAGCATTGAAATCTCCTAGGAGATAGATTGCCTCGTCTTTGTGGATGCCGGCTATTGCCTGGTCTAACGCTCCATAGAACTGGTCCTTCTCTTCCGGAGTTGAATAGAGTGTTGGGGCATACACACTAAGAATGTTTGCTGGGCCCGCAGTTGTTCTGAGTCTTAGAGTGAGGATCCTCTCCGTGCCTGATGACGGTGGTTCAATGGATGGTAGAAGAGTGTTTTTAACAGCGAAACCCACACCATGCTGTCTAGGTTCGTCTTTCGGTCTGCCTTGCCAGAAGAAGGTGTAATTGGCCTCTTTGAGTGAACCGTTGTCTGGGAGCCTGGTCTCCTGAAGGCATGCTATGTCAATCTTTAGCCTTTTAAGTTCTCTATCGATTATTCCTGTCTTCCGTGTGTCGTTTATGGACTGCAGATCATCAGTGATGCCGGGACACATAGTCCTCACGTTCCAGCTAGCGATTCGAAGAGCTGGGGTCTTCTTTTTCTTTTTTGTATTTCTTGGTGCAGGGCTTAGTGGCCCACTTGTTGAGTGGTACTCTAATCTCCACGCACCCAGTGGAGAAGGCAGGCCATGACGGGATAGCACCTATTTGACTGGGGGCTGCCCAGTTTGAGGCGGGCGGTAGCTGTCCAGTGAGACATTGGTAGTCTCTCCCACCGTCGGAAGCAGCCCCTGGCGCCTAGCTCTACGTCAATTGAGCTTTGGCTTATAACCGGTAACTGCTGCTTCCCGTGTTTTGTCGACACCTTGCGGCGACGCTGGAGTGTCCTCTCCAGAGGTGATGCAAGCCTGGGCGGGTATTATGGAGAATTAGCTGCTGCCCATACAGCATATCCCCCCTCTCCACGTCAATGGTGTAACCAAGGGAACGACTTGCGTCGATGCAGCTTGGCTGCCATTGGCGTCGCAGGAGCTGCCGGTATGTACATAAGTCTTATGTATAGACCGCCTGTAGGTGCTCCAATTCCTGATTTTCTTTCAGGGTTTACTCCCTTAGCCTTTCCCGCAAGGCAGGTATAGCCGCAAGGCAGCGGAGGATTTGTATTCGGAGTTTCCTTCTCCTAGATGAACTACCAGCCAAGGTTTTAACGAGCATCATCTACCCGTAGGGGTGCCAGAACCGGGGTTTGAACCCGTGACCGATTTTTATTTTTATTTTAGAATTGTTTTTGTACCGCAGCGCACTAACACTTTGACCACCGCGCCCNATATTGTGACATCTAGTATATTGTGACATCTTGTATGTTGTGGGCGCGGTGGTCAAAGTGTTAGTGCGCTGCGGTACAAAAACAATTCTAAAATAAAAATAAAAATCGGTCACGGGTTCAAACCCCGGTTCTGGCACCACTACGGGTAGATGATGCTCGTTAAAACCTTGGCACGCTAAATACAGCCACACTAATAACATTAATTGGTAGCCACACTAACAACATTAATTGGTAGCCACACTAACAACATTAATTGGTAGCCACACTAACGACATTAATTAGTAGCCACACTAACAACATTAATTGGTAGCCACACTAACGACATTAATTAGTAGCCAGACTAACGACATTAATTGGTAGCCACACTAACAACATTAATTAGTAGCCACACTAACAACATTAATTGGTAGCCACACTAACAACATTAATTGGTAACCACACTAACAACATTAATTAGTAGCCACACTAACAACATTAATTGGTAGCCACACTAACAACATTAATTGGTAGCCACACTAACAACTTTAATTGGTAGCCACACTAACGACATTAATTGGTAGCCACACTAATAACATTAATTGGTAGCCACACTAACGACATTAATTGGTAGCCACACTAACAACATTAATTGGTAGCCACACTAACAACATTAATTGGTAGCCACACTAACAACATTAATTGGTAGCCACACTAACAACATTAATTGGTAGCCACACTAACAACATTAATTGGTAGCCACACTAACAACATTAATTGGTAGCCACACTAACAACATTAATTGGTAGCCACACTAACAACATTAATTGGTAGCCACACTAACAACATTAATTGGTAGCCACACTAACAACATTAANTTTGAATCCAGGATTAAGTCTGTGACGACCTACCGTCGAGGGCAAGTTAATTGGTAGCCACACTAACAACATTAATTAGTAGCCACACGAACAACATTAATTGGTAGCTACACTATCAACATTAATTGGTAGCTACACTATCAACATTAATTGGTAGCTACACTATCAACATTAATTGGTAGCCACACTAACAACATTAATTGGTACGTAACAATGACGCCCATGGGGTACATCTTGTTGCTCGGTTGGAGACTCCCTGAACTAGATGTTTAATGGCAACAAGTGGCGGTCATGGTGGACTTGCTGTGTTAAATTATCTTCAATAAAACATGTGATCTGGATCCGCTTCAGTTCCCGAGGCCGTGCCTTGTCTTTGACTAATGAAGCGTGAACCACTGTTGTTTTCTCTGCCACCTGTATAGCCCCACCCAGTGGTTCTCATACTAAAATATTTCTCTTTATTCTATTATTTTGA
The DNA here is from genome assembly GCA_002072015.1 of Radix auricularia. Taxonomy (NCBI): domain Eukaryota; kingdom Metazoa; phylum Mollusca; class Gastropoda; family Lymnaeidae; genus Radix; species Radix auricularia. The sequence goes on from MUZC01001056.1 coordinate 81,078, forward strand.
ATAAACCAGTGTAACATATATTTTTAACATGATTCCAACATTTAAACCAAAAAAATATATTAAAAAATATATCAGTAGACTTGGATCAACAACAGGTAAATGTTATTGATCGGACAAAATAAAACTAATTTTTGAAACTTCACGCTATTGCCAGACTGTCTGATAACAATATCAAACTTGAAAACAAAGTTCACCTTTTAGTTTTCTCTTTAGAAATTGAAGAAAAAGAATATTAACAAGATCGTTTTTTTTTTTTTTTTTTTTTTTTTTTTAGATCTTTGCTAATAATAATTATGCTTATTTTTTGTAACAATTAAAATATTATGTTATGTTTTGAGGACCCCTGTGTGAAAAAGTTGAACTAATAAATTCATCACATCAAATCAAGAATGCTGTGATGTTAAAACATTGCTGCGCGTTACTCATAATGACATGCCCAGGTGCGAGATTCTTCAAACGAGGAATGGGACAGGTAAACAAACCAGCCACTTAACTGGATCAACTTTGGTCAAAGATAAGACCCAAAAAATCATTTAAAACCATGTACTAAAAAAAATTAATCTATTTGTCTTATCTAGTGATTTTTGTAAACACGCATAAAATGCATTATTTTAAGCAGTTTGCTTTATGGCTTACTTTGAAGTAACCACTTTGTTTCCCGTTGATTACTTTGAAAAACCACTTTGTTTCCCGTTGATTTTTTATTTACTTTTTTTTACCTTGAAATGCGTGCATGCCACAATACCCACGCAATGACTTTATCAAAGAATTTCATAACAACGTCTACAGTTTTAACCAAGAGTAAATGAGTGGTGAAACAATAGAGCTATCATAGTACACAAACACATGGGATTGCTTGCAGTCGTCTTGCTCTCTCTTGCTCGGAATCAATGTCGGAAATATTGATGTCATGTAGACCAACAGTTTGAAACGTCCATTAATATCCTACAGGTAGGTGTGTCACATACATATGATCAACAAGCTAGTCAAACATTAGAAGAAAGAGACACAACATCCAATAATCTACCAACTACAAACGGGTGTGTCACATACATATGATTAACAAGCTAGACAAACATTAGAAGAAAGAGACACAACATCCAACAATCTACCAACTACAAACAGGTGTGTCACATACATATGATCAACAAGCTAGACAAACATTAGAAGAAAGAGACACAACATCCAACAATCTACCAACTACAAACAGGTGTGTCACATACATATGATCAACAAGCTAGACAAACATTAGAAGAAAGAGACACAACATCCAATAATCTACCAACTACAAAC
>MUZC01001056.1:82442-111554 GCA_002072015.1 Radix auricularia
AATCTACCAACTACAAACAGGTGTGTCACATACATATGATCAACAAGCTAGACAAACATTAGAAGAAAGAGACACAACATCCAACAATCTACCAACTACAAACAGGTGTGTCACATACATATGATCAACAAGCTAGACAAACATTAGAAGAAAGAGACACAACATCCAACAATCTACCAACTACAAACAGGTATGTCACATACATATGATTAACAAGCTAGACAAACATTAGAAGAAAGAGACACAACATCCAACAATCTACTAACTACAAACAGGTGTGTCACATACATATGATCAACAAGCTAGACAAACATTATAAGAAAGAGACACAACATCCAACAATCTACCAACTACAAACAGGTGTGTCACATACATATGATTAACAAGCTAGACAAACATTAGAAGAAAGAGACACAACATCCAATAATCTACCAACTACAAACGGGTGGGAGCTCTCGTTTCGGTAATTTTTCTGTTCATTGGAATTTTAATTGGACATTCAATCCCACTTTTTTTTTTCAAAAATAGTTGTTTCCATGATTACAGCCCAAACTTATATCTAATCAGCCACCTAAAGGATTTTATTTATAGAAAGTTAATGGGTAACTCGAACAATATGGGCCTTGTGTACTAGTCAGTACATCAAACCCACCAGCAATATGGGCCTTGTGTACCAGTCAGTACATCAAACCCACCAGCAATATGGGCCTTGTGTACTAGTCAGTACATCAAACCCACCAGCAATATGGGCCTTGTGTACTAGATAGTACACGGGATATTAGTTTTCAACTTATTCTTCAAGTTTTAATATTGCATTTTGTCACATTCAATAGAGTTGGAACGACTTAAACGACTCGATGAAGTGGAAAGTTGAAGAAGCCCCTAAATGCGACAGTTGAAGAAGCCCCTAAATGCGACAGTTGAAGTAGCCACTAAATGCGACAGTTGAAGTAGTCACTAAATGTGACAGTTGAAGTAGTCACTAAATGCGACAGTTGAAGTAGTCACTAAATGTGACAGCTGAAGTATCCACTAAATGTGACAGTTGAAGTAGTCACTAAATGTGACTGTTGAAGTAGTCACTAAATGCGACAGTTGAAGTAGCCACTAAATGCGATAGTTGAAGTAGTCACTAAATGTGACTGTTGAAGTAGTCCCTAAATGTGACTGTTGAAGTAGTCACTAAATGTGACAGCTGAAGTAGCCACTAAATGTGACTGTTGAAGTAGCCACTAAATGTAACTGTTGAAGTAGTCACTAAATGTGACAGTTGAAGTAGTCACTAAATGTGACTGTTGAAGTAGCCACTAAATGCGACAGTTCAAATAGTCACTAAATGTGACAGCTGAAGTAGCCACTAAATGTGACAGTTGAAGTAGCCACTAAATAGTGACTGTTGAAGTAGTCACTAAATGTGACAGTTGAAGTAGTCACTAAATGTGACAGTTGAAGTAGTCACTAAATGTGACAGCTGAAGTAGCCACTAAATGTGACAGCTGAAGTAGCCACTAAATGTGACAGTTGAAGTAGTCACTAAATGTGACAGTTGAAGTAGTCACTAAATGTGACAGCTGAAGTAGCCACTAAATGTGACAGTTGAAGTAGCCACTAAATGTGACAGTTGAAGTAGTCACTAAATGTGACTGTTGAAGTAGCCACTAAATGTGACTGTTGAAGAAGTCACTAAATGTGACAGTTGAAGTAGTCACTAAATGTGACAGTTGCATTAGTCACTTAATCTGGTAGTTTAATGGACAATGCCTTTCACCAATGAAGAAGACCCATGACTGTGACTATTAAAGTGGACACTGTCCCTAACAGTGGTAATCAGTGTAGAGATGGTCAATGAAGCAATCAGACAAACAACGAAAAAAACGAGTGTCTGAAGAATGTCCTTTGTTTGAATCCAGGATTAAGTCTGTGACGACCTACCGTCGAGGGCAAGACAAGTCTCTGAAGTTGAGCGGCGCGTGCGGCATAAGACTGGCGTGGGAGGTATCGAGCTTTGTCGATGGCTAAACTCGCGGTTATTGACAGCTGCGATACGCTGGGCGCACTTTATGAATAACAGGAAGTCGCCATTTTTTTGGGTCCGGATGTAGATTAGCCGCAAAAGTCACGTGGCGATCATAAATCTTTCATCTCTCGGGGTTATAAATAATAATAACAGCACAACAGAAAGAACACCAGAAGTGGTAGGAACTTTTAAAGACTCCAAATGGTGTTAACTTTGACAACTGCAACAACAACAAAAAGTTCATAGTTGGCGTATTTTATTAAATATTTCCTAAATGATATTTAACAAGAAACTTTAATATGGACACTTATGGGACTGGCGGCGCGGTGGTCTAGTGGTCGCGCGATGGACTGTCGAACCGAGGCAAAAGAGGGTCGCGGGTTCCAGCCTCGGTGCTGGCAAGGCCCCTTGGCATTTTGCTAGTGACAAGATCCCATGCTCGTTAGTGGTGACTAAATGAAACTTGTGAACGCTACTTCACTTGCCCCAATAAGCCGTCATGGACTGAAAAGGGGTTTAGTATTATTATCATCATTTTAATATGCAAACAAATCTAACTGAAAGAAAAACAAAGAAAATAAATCACTATGATTGGAAAGAAAATCTTCACAAATTACTATCTCTTTCATTAGTTTGAGAATTGTGTGATTTTAAAAAAATTAAATAAATAATAACTTCTAAACATAAGTGATAACCTAAAATACGTCACTAAAATTTAATAACAAAACTTGACAAATGACAAGTACTTGTTCATTCAGAGCGCCTCCCCCCCCCCCCAATCAACCCCTGTGTGTTCAAATCCATCGAACCACCGATCACTATTGACATGATCCTATCTGAAATGTTTTCCATTCTAAGTATTTTTAATAAAAAGAAAAATAGAAGAAAAAATTGTTGGTTCAGGACGTAGTATCAAAACATTTGGCCGAGAAGGTCACGTGATTTTGACAAGATACAAATAATTAAACAAACCATAAAAACAAATGTTTGACTACAATATATGAGACATAGCTAAAAGTATTGATAATGTTCAATATAATACGCACCGCGAAGCAAACATTTACAAACTGAATGTAACTGAACTCCCCTTGCTGTAAACACGAGGATGTGGTCATTGATGGCTGGAGTGCTCCAGTGACCCGTGGAGGTCAACTATAGCAGACGGCTACATAGTGATACAATGATATAAACTAACAAAAACCATTATTTTAATTCGTTACTTTCGATCGATCTGCCATTTTGATAAAATGGAATATTAGGTGACAAAAGTCTATGTGATAAATTTCAGCTCGATAGGATCACGGAAAGTGGGTCTTTTTACATTTTGTTTTTTCCCGCGGGTTTGACCAAACAGAGAGACATCACGACAAGACGGTGAAGTTAATATAAGTTATTTAAATATAAAGGAAGCTATCTGCTAGAAAGGGGCTATTCGTTAGTTCACCATCCAAGTATAACGGGTTAGGGTTAGAAAGGGGCCATTCGTTAGTTGACCATCCAAGTATAACGCATCTCTGAGTTTTGAAAGTACTTTCCCGCCTCAGCCGAGCTGACCTTAGTACAACCCCTCCCCACACCTCCTACCTCAACATAACCACACATCTCCTCTCCCCCACACACCCGAAGTTAACAACAAAATTTACTTTACTCATAACAAGCCTAAATTGGTCGTGGACGAAATCGATTACAATTTCCTCAAATGGCGAACCTGTGTACGTCAGCAGGCCGAGTAATTGCCCTCGCCTCCACGAGATGCACGATGATACATTATAACTCCACCGTGAAGGAGGCATCCACCTTTTTTTATATCCACCAGACAGCCACTACGGCACTGAGTGGCCTGACACGGGCTAGTGGAACGCAAGAAGCGACCGCTTCCCCCGGGTTCAAATCCCGTGTAATTTGCGCGCCAAGCACCCTGAGAGCGGGCATGAAGCGGAAGTGATGCTGGCACGGCCATTGAGGACCCATCAGCTGGCTTCCGGTAGGCCCGGCACGCTCTGGAACCAGCGTCACGTGACCACTTGAGGCTCTCGCGGACCGGAAGTCGCGCTAGCTTTGATAGGGAGGCGGGATTTCTCGGCGAAATGTAATTCCGAGTCCGCGCGAGGCTGGACGAGGCCCTGGCGAGGTCGTGGAAGTGCAGGTGGGAACAATGGGGGCTTTACAGGACAAGGGCGTCGCTCAAGGATTACATCTGGAGGACTTGGTGGCACGCCAGCAGCCACTTGGAGATGTGTGCTGCCAGTCGGTGGAGCCATCCACTTGTCCACGGATACGCTCAGAGACAGCATTCAACGCACCAGCGACATTTTGAGGAGTACTGACGAAAAAAAAGGGATATTGTTAAACACAGTGAGAACTTAATGACTATACAATGGACGGTTGAACAGGGTTGACACAGTGAAGAGTCGTCCTTTAACGTGGGCACTGGGCATACCATTCTCTCTCTGCCCTCATCAGTTTCTTGTTTGTTAGTTTATATATTGTGAGAGATTCTTTAAATGAATGAATGACTTCAATAACACAAAGGTAACAGCTTCTAATGCCGCGTGTAAGATCAAAGCCTGGGGTATTTATCGCCACGAGTAAGAGGAGTAACGAGGGAGAAACGAGGTCTCTAATGTCGTATGGTTCAGCTGGATTTGGGGACATGAAACATGTTGACCTCAGAAGACATTTAAACATCATCTAGGTCCATTTTGGTTTTACCTCTTCCAAGTCATTTTGTTTTTACCTATTCAAAGTCATTTTGTTTTTAACCTATTCAAAGTCATTTTCTTTTTACCTATTCAAAGTCATTTTGTTTTTACCTATTCAAAGTAATTTAGTTTTTTACCTATTGCAAGTCATTTTCTTTTTACCTATTCAAAGTCATTTTGTTTTTACCTATTCAAAGTCATTTTATTTTGACCTATTCAAAGTCATTTTGTTTTTACCTATTCAAAGTCATTTTGTTTTTACCTATCAAAGTCATTTTCTTTTTACCTATTCAAAGTCATTTTGTTTTTTTACCTATTGCAAGTCATTTTCTTTTTACCTATTCAAAGCCATTTTCTTTTTTACCTATTCAAAATCATTTTGGTTGTCACGACATGAAATTATTATCCCCCACACCCTCAACCCCACCACTCCCTAGAAAAAAACAACAAACTTTCTTGTATATAACGGCAAGAGTTGAGATGGCCCTTCGAGTGGGGACTAGTACCTTTTCCGGTTACCTGAAATGGCTAAAAGGTTTATCAGTGGCGTCGCTAGGGGAGTGCGGTGGGGCCGGCCGCCCCGGGTGACAACATTAGGGGGATGACACCAAAATGTAAATTTCTGTATATCGCCGTTATATGGCACTGGAAAACTCGGAATTGTTATATGGGTTAAGTCGTGATAGGGGACACCATGAGCTACCGCCCCCCCCCCGGTGACACAAACCCTGGTGACGCCTCTGACGTTTATATAAACCTGCGTGTAAGATACAATACATATATGAAATTTAAACACACTAGCTAAATCGGTACAAAAGCTTTTGCGTTCACACAACCAAATAATACGTTTATAGTAAATAAAATAACTAAAATTAAAAGTTAATTCTTAAAATGGATAATTTTTTCAAGCGCCCTTATATTAATGACTTCGTTTACTTCTTTGAAAGTCACATTATCCCTGACAATGTAGATTTGAAATGTAATAGGCTTGTTTGTGTCAGGAACAAGTAACTTTTTAACTAGTTTTCTGTTGTCAACCGAGGTGAAATTTAAAGCATTTTCCTGAATCACTCTGAACATATCCTATCCTACAAGTGGGAGAAGATCAGCAGTCCCGAATCACTCTGAACATATCCTATCCTACAAGTGGGAGAAGATCAGCAGTCCCGAATCACCCTGAACATATCCTATCCTACAAGTGGGAGAAGATCAGCAGTCCTGAATCACTCTGAACATATCCTATCCTACAAGTGGATCAGCAGTCCCGAGCCTTCGCTCTTCAAGGGGCTTCCCGGAAAACCCGCTCAGCTCTCTTGTTACCTAAGGAACGTAAAAGCTGAGAAGCCCCCCCCCCCACCCCACGGTGCGGTCACTCCTAGAAGCGGCCACCTGAGCGTCCAGGACACTGGGTCGAAAACTCCTTCCACTTAGTTGACCTCCAGAAGGAGGGGAGTAATTTTCCTTACTTCGACTCGCTATCACCTCGGCGCCACCCCGGCAAAGCTTACGAGTCTCAATAGTTAGGACCACCGAATCTATTACCAGTCTATATAGTCTATTGTCTATATAGTCTATGTTCTATATAGTCTTTGTTCTATATAGTCTATGGTCTATATAGTCTATGGTCTATATAGTCTATGGTCCATAAAGTCTATGTTCTATATAGTCTATGTTCTATATAGTCTATGGTCTATATAGTCTATGTTCTATAAAGTCTATGTTCTATATAGTCTATGGTCTATATAGTCTATCTATGTTCTATAAAGTCTATGTTCTATATAGTCTATGGTCTATATAGTCTATGTTCTATAAAGTCTATGTTCTATATAGTCTATATAGTATAGAGTCCAGGCTCAGGACCTTTTAAAGAGGTCCTGAAATTATTTTTCTGACACATAAACGTCTTTACTCCAGTGACGTAGCTTGGGTTACAGTCTTCCGGTGGTGTGTAGTCACATCCCCAGTAGCCCCCTTCCTAGCTACGCCACTGGTTAACTCCACTACTTCACTGAAAACAATGTTTCATTCATTCTATGGGATTACCAGTACCCAACAATACAGACGGCTTGAGAGGAAGAATCAATTGACAAAACAAGCTGAATATTGAATATATGAAATAATGATTACTGAACACCCGATATAATCGTTCCTGAACACCCCTTATAATCATTGCTGAACATATAAAAACACGAAATAATCATTGCTGAACATTGAACACCCGATATAATCATTGCTGAACATTGAGCACAATATATAATCATTGCTGAACATTGAACACCCTATATAATCATTGCTGAACATTGAACACCCGATATAATCATTACTGAACACCCGATATAATCATTACTGAACACCCGATATAATCATTACTGAACACCCGATATAATCATTGCTAACGACTCCATTGACTTACATCAACACGTGATTGATTTTTCAGCCCCACCGACCCGATCGACCCAAAGCAATTTTCCCGCTGTCTATTTAGGTGCATCTTCATTACCACGGTCTGGTGACCTAGGGTGGGCAAACAAGGGCTGCCATTCACACAGCGGTGACGCCCCTGTGTCCATTCGGGGGACTTTTTGGGGGGGATGGGCGCCAGGGTAATTGTGTGTTGTTGACACATCCGACACAGGACAAATGTCATTTGGGACATTTAACTGGGGCATTCATCTCGACATGACAAATTGGCATAGACATTGGCATGTCATGTCATTGTACGGGTAAGTCTGACGTCAGTTGAGTTAGTCTAAGACTGGCCATTACATAATTATTTGTGAATCATTGAGACACTTTGATTTTAAAAAATTAAAATATATAATTTCCGTGAAATATTTTTATCATTAAGTGAAAATAAATGTGAAAATCGATTTATTTGAATTTTTATTTTTTTTCAAATATTGCTCAGTTTTGGAAGAATTAATTTTTTTAAATTATTTTTTTCTAATCCATAATGGTTAGGGAAAAGAATAAATAGATTTAGTTAAATTTAAAAAAGGTATTAGAAGACGACCTTAATAGATCTCTGTGTTTCAGTTTCAGGTTTGGGGATTTTATTGTTATTAGAGTGTTAAACTTGTATCACTTGATGAGACAGACTTTACATTTATTGCTATTGGGATGTTAAACTTGTATCTCAATTGACATCTCAACTGATATTGAAATAGTTTAGCCTGTACCGCCAAACAAACATATATCCTACTTGTTAGGATGATAGTTACTGCAGGGGACACTTTACATCATTAAATAAGCACCAATGGCCTGTACTAATCTTATGTGTAACAAAACACACCTCTTATGGGAGGGAAACAATGCACATCCATAATGGTAAGTGATGGAACACCCCTAAAGGTAAGTAACACAATGTACACCCCTAAAGGTAAGTAACACAATGTACACCCCTAAAGGTAATTAACACAATGTACACTTTACACCCCTAAAGGTAAGTAACACAATGTACACCCCTAAAGTTAAGTAACACAAAGTACACCCTTAAAGTTAAGTAACACAAAGTACACCCCTAAAGTTAAGTAACACAAGGTACACCCCTAAAGGTAAGTAACACAAGGTACACCCCTAAAGTTAAGTAACACAATGTACACCCCTAAAGTTAAGTAACACAAGGTAGACCCCTAAAGTTAAGTAACACAATGTAAACCCCTAAAGTTAAGTAACACAAAGTACACCCCTAAAGTTAAGTAACACAAAGTACACCCCTAAAGTTAAGTAACACAAAGTACACCCCTAAAGTTAAGTAACACAAGGTACACCCCTAAAGGTAAGTAACACAAAGTACACCCCTAAAGTTAAGTAACACAAGGTACACCCCTAAAGTTAAGTAACACAAGGTGCACCCCTAATGATGACACAAAAGTCGTTAGCTGCTCCCACCCCGGAAACAGCCCATGTTTCCTAAATGACGTGCAGCGGTCCAACAAGTCGCCCGGGTCCGGCCATTACGACGACTTAGTTGGGTGGACACTGGTAGCTCTATAATTTCCTCCCGGGAGGACACAATGCTGACCCACCCGTGTTTGACCACTGAGGCGTGTCCAGGTGTCAACTTTCGTGGCAGGGAGCGATTTAACGACCCAACCGTGGTCATTGTTGGGCCACTGGACACCGGAAGTGGGCACTGGGAGAGGCGGGGGCGTTGTCTCTTACCTGGAAAACGAAGGTAATTACTCAATTCCAGGGCGTTAGATATAGATTGAAGGTCAAAATGTTACGAAGCATTCACATAACAATCAGAACTTGAAGTAATGGTTTTAACATGATCATTGTTTATAATATCAGTTAGAGCTTTCTTTATATATANTATATATATATATATATATATATGTATGTATATATGTATTATGGCTGCGGAAATTAACGATTAATTTGTCATTTCAAGTTCAACGGTAAATAATTTACCGATTAAAATTATTTTAATCGATAAAATAGCGATTAAAATGAAGTGATTTGTTTTTTTTTTAATTTCCGATTTATAAATAAGCAGGAAACAAAGCCCGTCCAAGGAGGTTCCAACGTCGTTTCGGTGACATATTGTACCTCCCCTCCAACAGCGTATGGACCGGCCATAAATGTGCAACACGTCAGAAATACTGTTCACTATAGTTATAGAAACAAAAATTGAACATAAATCCCAACGCGTACCGCTAAATTTCTTTTTATTGTCTTTTTTTTTTTTACTTTGTATATATTTGTTTATAAACTTTTTAATTGTAATTTAATTTGATTTTAAAAAGTTTCTTAATACACTGATATCCATACACTATTCGGATCTGCGATAAGTTTTTGCTGAATCCGTATAGTTGTGAAAAGTTCGATATCCTGTCCGGATATCCGGCATGCCAGATATGCGGCTTCTCCTAGTTTATTAAGACAACAGGAATAGTTTTAATGATATATGTGCTCATAATAATTATCTCTCTATTAGAAAAAGTTGACTTGGGCCATCGCTTTCCATGAAAAATTCACACACTAATACTACATAATTATAGTTATAATTTTTAATTATGACGAAATATTTATCACAACAGAATTTAACAAAATACGCAACTTCTTATAAACTTTTTAAAAAAAACTTGCATCGTGTGACAATTGTAATGAAACATTTTGTTATGGATCTATCAGATAAATAAAGTACACGTTAAAAAAAAAAAAAAACCTTAGCCAAATCTAATATGCGTACACGAAAATGTGCGCACCGTAGTTTGACGATAAAATAATTTGGAAAGCGCAAAGTCTTGGAAAAAAATCGGCACAAAAACTAACTCACTTTGAACTTTCGCATAAACTTGTTAAGTATAAGATTAAATTTTCTTTTCTGATTGGCTGTGGGAGTCTTTGATAGTTTGAGGGACCAATTGCTAACGATGACTGCAAAGAAATTAGCCTTTTATTATATAGGATGATTAATTATCAATAATTAATAATAGTTTTTTTACGTACAAACTTCTCCATTAAAAAAAAAGATTTTAAAGTAGAAACTTTAAAATTAGCTCTTTTTAAAAGGAAAATGATATAAAAACAGGAAAAACAACACATTAAAAACATTCAAAACTCCAATAAAAATTGTAAGACCACTCATTAACCATGGATAAGCGTAGGGCGCAATAATCTTCAATATAGAAGGAGCGTCTGTAAAGCTCATAAAAGACAGGCTAACAGTTATGATTGTGTATCACCGCACCAAGTCATGACTTTACAAGGTTTGTGTTGGTGCCGAAGCTCGATAGCACCAATAAACGACACACACTGTCACCAACATCTGGCTCAATACTGACCACTTGAAAGACCGCGTTCCTGGACGAGTACTAAAGGGGTGGCGGTGTCTGGTCATGACAGCCGAGTACTTCATTATGAATCTGGGTCAAGAGGTTTCTCTAAAGATATATCATCCATCTTCAAGTGGTCATTTGGTGCGAGAGTCTTCCATCCGAATAACTGCTTGCATATTTATTGACTACATGTTGTTTGGGAACAACTGACAATAGAAAACTGTTTCAGGATAAGGATATTGCGAGATGAATATGACGTAAGATACTTCCTCCATAATGTTGTCAACATGTCATGATTCTCTAGAGCCATTCTTTTAAGTCATTCTCTTGAGCCATTCTGTTGAACCGTTCTCTTGAGCCATTCTCTTGAGCCATTCTGTTGAACCGTTCTCTTGAGCCATTCTCTTGAGCCATTCTTTAGATACATTCTCTTGAGCCATTCTTTTGAGCCATTCTCTTGAGCCATTCTCTGTGGACATCTACTTTAGACATATTCTTGAGCCATCCACTAGAGTCATTTCATTGAGCGTGTTCCCATGAGCCACTACTTTGAGATCATGTCCTTCAACATCTCTAGCATTACAAACATTATTTCCTACTGTCATTCGCTATGTCAATAGAACAAAATCTAGTTCTACTGTCATTCGCTATGTCAATAGAACAAAATCTAATTCTACTGTCATTCGCTATGTCAATAGAACAAAATCTAGTTCTACTGTCATTCGCTATGTCAATAGAACAAAATCTAGTTCTACTGTCTTTCGCTATGTCAATAGAACAAAATCTAGTTCTACTGTCATTCGCTATCTCAATAGAACAAAATCTAGTTCTACTGTCATTCGCTATGTCAATAGAACAAAATCTAGTTTTGTAACTAGTTCACCAGTCACGCGGAGTTCAATGACTTTCTTTAGAATTTGAATAGCAAAATTTTGAAAAAATAATTGTTGTGTTCAGAAAGGATTTTGAAAATGTATTTTATCGGCGGATTATTAATTCTTTTTTTTATTTTTTTTATTTAAATTTAAAAAAAAACATTTGAGTTGGGAGTTCGGCGTGATAAGACGGGTGCCTCTATGAATGAGGACTTTTATTGCGAATAAAAAAACGTTGTAAACTCGATTTATATATTACACATTAAAAAATAATTATGAGAAATAAACAGATTTTCAGAAAACACTATTTAAAACAGCTTGACATACACCCTTGCAGTGGCGTCGCTAGGGGGGTGCGGAGGGGGCGGGCCGCCCCAGGTGACACAAACAGGGGGGTGACACCAGACCATAAAATTCTATATATTCCCGTTGTTAGGCACTGGAAAACACGGAGGAGTTCTATGGAATAAATCATGAGGGGGTGACACCATGAGCTACCGCCCCGGGTGACACCATGAACTACCGCCCCGGGTGAAACCAACCCTAGTGACGCCTCTGCACCCTTGAATGACATTACTAATTGTTCCCCCAAGAACTCTTGGCCCATAAGAACATCTCTAGAAGGAAGTTTTTGATAAACATCCTGCAATGACTTGAACACAAAATATGGATGAGGTTTGTGACGCTTTTATTAACATCATTCAAATATCACATAAGCACATCTATGGCGCTAACAATGACATCACTGGAACGTTACAAGAACACATCAGTGGCGCACACCGTGACATCACAAGGACATCACATGAGCACATCTATGACACTCACACTGACATATCAATGACATCACAATGACATCACATGAGCACATCTATGACACTCATACTGACATCACAATGACATCCCATGAGCACATCAATGACACTCACACTGACATTACAATGACATCCCACGAGCACATCAATGACGCACACTATGACGCACAAATGTGATTCCAGTACTGAGTGGAAGCCTCGGCTTTGTTCAAGACTCAGATTAATCTCAGCAATGTAAAACTGGAGTGAGCTTAATCCCCTGAGCCGACCCCCTGCCGTACACGAGATGAGACCCCCTGCCGTACACAAGATGAGACCCCCTGCCGTACACGAGATGAGACCCCCTGAAGATTTTTATGGCGATCAAAGCCATCTAAGTGGGAGGGGGGAGTCAACAGTCTTGGTCGTGGTGTGTGTGTGTGTGTGGGGGGGGGGCAGGAATAGCCTTACCCATAGCTCTAATTGCCAGACATGGGATTTAATAGACGGTTATAACGGCTATGGTGTGTGCCTAGGATTGAAAGTAGCACTCTCTATATGTTATTTCTATTTGAGTACTAAAGCTATTACATGAATTCTCGAGTTTAGTTCTTTGTTTAGTTTGTTTTCAATTTAAAAAAACAAATATTTATTTAAAAAGCAATGTTCAGTATAAGGCTATTTGATCAACTGGGAAAAGCCCGTAAGGTACTCACCTCATATCCTATAATAAATTATTATTAACTATGACAGTGACCCTAAAGAAGACGGACATCGATAAATCCACTACACACGATATAAATGACAGATGTGATGACCGGCTGATGGGTGACCATGAAGATAACAACATGTATAGAACACGTCAAACAGGTTATTAGGACTAACCCAAACCCTAGCTCGGTAAAAATCCGTCAAACAATCTGTGACATCAACTAAAACTATAAACGAATGGTTCAGTTTGAACAAGCGAAACTTGTAGAGTTGAACACAACAAGTGTACGAACAAGATTCTACAAAAGATAAAACAACCCGCAAAAAACAAAGTTTTTGACTATAAATTAATTATATATGAGACAGTACTAAAAGTATTGATTATATTTTTAAAAAATAATATTCACCGCCCTGAAAATATTTACAGACTGAACGCCCAAATGCTGTAAAACGGGGACGGGAGTGGATGTGGTCACCGATGGTTGGACTGAACTCCAGGAAACACGTGGACGTCAAAAGACGACAGACGGCTACCATACATTTATGTAGGGTCAACTAAAAGTGCATTCTTTTAATTGCAGTACATTCGATCGATCTGAAATCTTGATACAACGCATTTTTAGGTGACACGAGTCTATGTGCAACATTTCAGCTCGATAGTATCCCGCGAAGTGGGCCTTTTTTTTTTTTAAATTTTTTTTTCCCCGCCGTACCAAGAGAGAGAGACGGCACATGAGTCCAGATTATATATCCCTCCTGAAATTTCTATTAAAAACACTATTAATCCTCCATATTGCGGCCTACGCTCCACTCCACTAATGCCAATCTAAAATTCTACCTCTCCGTTTCACGGCACTAATGCCACTACCCTGAGTTTGAGTGACAGCACTGTAAAACCAATTCACGTCCTTGTATCTGGGACAAGGCTTAGCTCCCGCACCCCCCTCTCCCGCTATTTGGGTGGCCTGGGGTAGATGGTAGCTCCAGGCCAAGTTCACTGATGCCAGTTGGGACAATAGACCAACGGTAGCCAGGTAAGGGGATCAGCCTCACGACACCTGTTGATTGATGGCCTTGATGACGACGCGGAAATGAGGAGGAATGAGTAAGTTAAAGGTAGAAACAGGTGCGCATTCTCTTACCTGTGAATTTTTGTCCCCTGAATTCCATGGGTGCGTTTAAAATAAAACAAAAAACAAAACAAAAAAACTTCAATATTCAAATTGGGTTAATATGACTGGATTAGAGACAACACAAAAAACGATTCAATTTAAATTTTCTTTTGAATATCTTTTTAAAGCAAATAAACTGACAAGGGAGAAGACCTACTGTGACGATCCGCGAACTCAAGGGGGGGTAAGAATTTGGCAGTAGTATAATCTTGTTTTATTGGCTCATGCCCCCCAACCCACCCCACCCCGCCCCATTTCTAGATCAGTTCGCGTAACATGACATGGGATGACACAATGATCGCCTAAAACAGCGATTGTCTCGTGTGTGTGTGTGTGTGTGTGTGTGTGTGGGTGTGTGAGTGTGTGTGGGTGGGGGTGAATGTGTGTGTGTGGGTGTGTGTCTGTGTGTGTGCCTGTGTGTGTGAGAGAGAGTGTGTGAGTGTGGGTGGGGGTGTGAGAGTGTTAGTGTGGGTGGGGGGTGAGAGTGTGTGGGTGGGGGTGTGAGAGTGTGTGAGTGTGGGTGGGTGTGGATGGGGGGTGGCAGACATCTAGTCGACTTACTGGTTTGGTCCCCCGTTAATACCATCTCAACATGGCTACCTGTCTTGAAGGTCATCAGACATGTCTTCACGTTTACACCTTGAAAACACCAAAACACCACCACCCCAACACCACCACCAACGCCCTAACACCACCACAAGTACCCTAACACCACCACCAATACCCTAACACCACCACCAACACCCTAACACCACCACCAACACCCTAACACCACCACCAACACCCTAACACCACCACCAACACCCAAATCAGACACACAGTACTAATATTTTTTAATAGATGTAAGTACTTTCTAATGTCTTTGGATCTACAGTGACTTTGTTTACTTGTCTTTATGACTTGTTTCTATGACTTGTTTCTATGACTTGTTTCTATGACTTGTTTCTTTGACTTGTTACCATGACTTGTTACCATGACTTGTTTCTATGACTTGTTTCTATGACTTGTTACCATGACTAGTTTCTATGACTTGTTTCTATGACTTGTTTCTATGACTTGTTTCCATGACTTGTTTCTATGACTTTTTTCTATGACTTATTTCTTTATTTGTTTCTTTGACTTGTTTCTATGACTTGTTTCTATGAATTTTTTCTATGACTTTTTTTCTTTGACTTGTTTCTATGACTTGTTTCTATGACTTGTTTCTTTGATTTGTTTCTTTGACTTGTTTCTATGACTTTTTTCTATGACTTGTTTCTATGACTTGTTTCCATGACTTGTTTCTATGACTTTTTTCTATGACTTGATTCTATGACTTGTTTCTATGACTTTTTTCTATGACTTGTTTCTTTGACTTGTTTCTTTGACTTGTTTCTATGACTTTTTTCTATGACTTGTTTCTATGACTTGTTTCTATGACTTGTTTCTATGACTTGTTTCTATGACTTGTTTCTATGACTTGTTTCCATGGCTTGTTTCCATGACTTGTTTCTATGACTTGTTTATATGACTTGTTTCTATGACTTGTTTCTATGACTTGTTTCTATGACATGTTTCTATGACTTGTTTCCATGATTTGTTTCTTTGACTTGTTTCTATGACTTGTTTCTATGACTTGTTTCTATGACTTGTTTCTATGAATATTTTCTATGACTTGTTTCTTTGATTTGTTTCTTTGACTTGTTTCTATGACTTGTTTCTATGACTTGTTTCTATGACTTTTTTATATGACTTGTTTCTATGACTTGTTTCTATGACTTTTTTCTATGACTTGTTTCTATGACTTGTTTCTATGACTTGTTTCTATGACTTTTTTCTATGACTTGTTTCTATGACTTGTTTCTATGACTTTTTTCTATGACTTGTTTCTTTGATTTGTTTCTATGACTTGTTTCTATGACTTGTTTCTATGACTTGTTTCTATGACTTGTTTCTATGACTTTTTTCTTTGACTTTTTTCTATTTCTTAACCACTTATGGCAGTTTATTGGAGTGTACCTTATTAGCTCCATTGGTAGTGACATTTGGAAATAACTCATTCTGTTTATATCATTTTATTCCTCTTAGATATCTGAATAGAAGGAGCGTCTGACAGGACGTAACAAAACAGCGAACGTTTCGACATTTTGTAAGATAAGAAGATAAGATAAGAAGATAAGAAGATAAGATGATAAGAAGATAAGATAAGAAGATAAGATAAGAAGATAAGATAAGAAGATAAGATAAGAAGATAAGATAAGAAGATAAGATAAGAAGATAAGAAAAGATAAGAAAAGATAAGAAAAGATAAGAAAAGATAAGAAAAGATAAGAAGATAAGATAAGATAAGAAGATAAGATAAGATAAGATAAGAAGATAAGATAAGAAGATAAGATAAGAAGATAAGATAAGAAGATAAGATAAGAAGATAAGATAAGAAGATAAGAAAAGATAAGAAGATAAGAAAAGATAAGAAGATAAGATAAGAAGAAAAGATAAGAAGATAAGAAAAGATAAGAAGATAAGATAAGAAGATAAGATAAGAAGATAAGATAAGAAGATAAGATAAGAAGATAAGATAAGAAGATAAGATAAGAAGATAAGATTAGAAGATAAGATAAGATAAGATGAGAAGATAAGAAGATAAGATAAGAAGTGAAGGGAAAAGACTTAAACAGGGTAAGGGTTAGCCTGACAGGACGTAACAAAACAGCGAACGTTTCGACATGTTGTATGATAAGAAGATAAGATAAGAAGATAAGAAAAGATACGATGATAAGATAAGAAGATAAGATAAAAAGATAAGATGAGAAGATAAGATAAGACAAATCTGCAGCACTTAAGCGTAATCCCAAGAAAAAAAGAAAACAAACTAGAAATGGAAATAAAACTGAAATGATAGGGTCGCCTTACGTTTACATAGTCAACAAAAATTGAAATGTTAACCTTTTTTTAAAGAACAAAACAACAACAACAACAATAATTTGACGAGGAAAATTGAACTATAAAATAAAATGAGAACCCTTCAATAGACCTGATTCACAAAATGAGAACCCTTCAATAGACCTTATTCACAAAACGAGAACCCTTCAATTGACCTGATTCCTGTCTAGTCTCCAGCAGAGCGAAAAATGACAAGTTTGGGCAAGGGAGGGGGTGGGGGAAATTAAACAAGCCACAATTACAACTTGGAACCGAGACTGGCCGGACGGAAGTGTCCAGTTACAGCCAGCCAATCAGATCCCCGGCGTCAAGGCACGTGATTTACACCAGCCATTACGCAATCGACCGGCGCATCTTCCGGTATCTAGACTCACTGGCTTCCGGTCTCAGATGAGATCGAGTTTATCAGTCCGGACCGGGTTGTGATTTACCGCGGCGTCAAAGAAAATTACAGGTGTGGGGCCAGGTAATGGGAAAGGGGGGATCAGGTGACCGAGGGAGGNGGGAGTGATAGGGGATACGGAGATACTACTCAAGTTTAATTAAGATGACATTTTTTTTCGGGGGGGGGGGAGGCGAGGGGTTATCATTTTAATATTTGCGAGAACAGTGAAAGTCAAAACTTATCAGTCCACCACCACACGAAAAAGAAGATGTATTAGATTTAAGTAAATGATTTAAGTCTCCCCCCCCCCCATTTCGTTCACTGTATTAGTTTTATAACGCCTTCAATGATTATGTCCCAAAGTTCAAGGACACACTGGCTACACTACACCGTCCCTTAGGTGGTGTGGTCATGGCTGTATGTTGGTCCCAGTGATGTCAGCCCAGACAATGTTGAAGGAAATCATCAGAAATCTTGCCACCCATTAGGATCGTCAATTTGGGGGGGGGGGGTATTTATGACGTGTGTTTACGTGGCCCTAGTTACCGATAACGTTGACATGAAACATAGTTACGGATATGTCTGTGATTGCTCTACAAGTATTTAAAGGCTGCATTGCTTAAATGACCAATAGTTATAACTGTCATTGTCGGCACTATGTACTTGTACATCAATCATTGATTACAAGAAATATTTCAGATGATTGGGTAATTAAAACATTACACATACATTTTTATTTAAAAAAATCTCATTAAGTTAAGTTAATGTTAACTAACATTATTGACATGATCCGTAGTTCCTAATATCATTGTTTACATTACACATAGTCCGACATAGTTATAGAAATCAATTTTTATCGGGCATAATTATAATTACAATAATAAAACTTTTTTTTTTAAACTGCCTCCAAATTCATTCGCTAATTATCCTTTATATGTCTAGTATTACTTTTCTCTCGTTTGAAAAAAAACTTTTTTAACTTAAATTATTTTTATTCTGCAGCTTTCACTTATTTCCGTTCTATTCATTGGTGAACACAAGTTCCTTAAGGTGGACATAAACTATTTACCCTGGCATTTCTTCACCGAAGTTCTTCCCACACCAGTTGTTTACAGACATATCCCCCCCCCACCTGTTGTTCCCCTACTAGTGACAGGTTTGAACGTAATTACTTCTGCTGTGGTGGTAACTTCACCCGGACACCCTCAGAAAGAGACGATCATCAAGCCCCCCGCCCCCCCTTACACATCACCTCTCTTTCCTATAAATCCAGGTCAATAATTTCACGAACTGGACAGTGGTCTAGCACCTTCTCGAGTTTCTCGTGTCTGGACACGCTCGTCGGCAGATTCCGTTTAAGATGGACGAAAGGACCTTTAGTCTGTCAAAGTGCAGTGAAGCGTGTCTTAGTTTAGAGGAATCTTGAAGACATCCCATATCCTCCCAGTAGACTTTAAGCTTGTGAGGATTCTTAGTCTAGAGAGATCTTACTTATAAATAAATACTTATAAATAGATACATACACATAAATAGTTATAAATAAATACATATAAATAAATTCATAGAAATAAATACTTCTTGTGTCAATCTGAACAAGATAAAAATCTAGTCTGAGAATGATTACAGGGTAAGATGAACGAATCCGGTAAAAAAACGGAGGACTCCGGGGAAAAAACGGTGGACTCCGGGGAAAAAACGCCGGACTCCAGAAAAACGACGGACTCCAGAAAAACGACGGACTCCTGTGAAAACGACGGACTCTGAGTAAAAATGAATGAATTCCCCCCCCCCCCCCACACCACACCAACTCAATGTTGAAATTCCGTATGAATTAGACTGTGAAAGGGCGCTACCGCCGGTCCTAGCGGAGGTCACAGCTATCACTGTGGGAAGTTGATGTGCCAGCTAATATTCATGCTGACTGCCGGATCCCGTGTCGTTGTATCCTACAAATTCCCATTGTCGGAGAATAAACGACTGGATTGCGCTTTTCATTGCCCTAATTTCAGCTTTTCATCCCTCGCCCCGCACGGGAAAATCTCTTGTGCATAAGATCCACGGTCAGTAGCGGTCCGAGGCGACAGTCCAATCAAAATGAACTCATCCTCTTATTGATACCCCTGACCGTGGCCCCACATTGTCACGGCCGTGCCAGGGACCACAAAATAGGGGAGAGCACACAGCGAGTCTGTCTTCACCCGCCTCCCAACAAAGGCATCAGAGCCGCCAGGGCCTGGGCGGTGAAAGGCCGAGGTACCCGAATAGCCACTGTGGTCTGCGAGTGAACTGGATTCACGAGACAATGCTGGACGTCAAAAGGTTTGCAAGTTTTATCCTCAACGAGACGCACACGATGGTCGTGCTCGACAGGTTAAGAGTGAAACGTATAGACATATCAGAACACAGCGAGTAAATGCCTTGGTCAAAGCCGTTGGTCAAATATGTTGCACCTAGGAATTGCCCGGGGTTTGTAAACACGCATCATCGGCCCCCAACTGTCTAGGTCTTAGTTACTGTACCTTTTAACACCTTTTAAGCTACTTCCGCCATGACCAACTGACCGTCTTAATTACCGTCGGTTTTAGCAACTATCTAAAACAATTTCATTTTGAACACCTGACTGTCTCAACTACATTAGTTTACAACACCTGACTGTCTCTACTACAATAGTTTACAACACCTGACTGTCTCAACTACAATAGTTTACAACACCTGATCGTATTAACTACTGTCGTTTTGAACACCTGACTGTGGAGTGACAAGACTGACTAAACAAGAGGTATCCAAACTACGGCCCGCGGGCAAGATGCGGCCTGCGAGGCCCTATCATCCTGTCCCTGAAGACCTTTTTCATCTTTAAAAAAAATTCTAATTTCAACTGTAGTTTACCACAACTCTTAGCACTTGGTGGTTCGTAGTCGGCCCACAGACTGGTATTTGACAGTTAATGCGGCCCCCCGGCAGAAAAGATTGGAGACCAATGGTCTAAACCAATGTCATTGTGAACATGACAATCATTGTTATGTTAAACGTCACATCATCTAGCATATCGTTATATGGGCTTCACATCATCTGACATATAACACACTGGGCGTTACCCACTATCCCAGATACCTGTGAGAAAGCCGCTGTTGAATGACGTCATGGTACAGTTCCATGAGAACACACCTAGACTTTGTGGTTGAGTGAGTAACGTCCTGGATGGTTGCAGTTTGACAAGGACAGGTCATCAGGGGGCGTAATTCACATTGACAAGTCAGATTCGGTAATAACAGGGTCATGAGACTATTGTTATTGACAGGGTCAGGAGAAGGTTGTTATTGACAGGGTCAGGGGAGGGTTGTTATTGACAGGGTCAGGAGAAGGTTGTTATTGACAGGGTCAGGGGAGGGTTGTTATTGACAGGGTCAGGAGAGGGTTGTTATTGACAGGGTCAGGAGAAGGTTGTTATTGACAGGGTCAGGAGAAGGCTGTTATTGACAGGGTCAGGAGAAGGTTGTTATTGATAGGGTCAGGAGAGGGTTGTTATTGACAGCGTCAAGTCTGAGACTTTATTGACAGGGTCAAGTCTGACGTTATTGACAGGGTCAAGTCTGACGTTATTGACAGGGTCAAGTCTGACGTTATTGACAGGGTCTTGACAGGGTCAAGTCTGACGTTATTGACAGGGTCAAGTCTGACGTTATTGACAGGGTCATGTCTGAGATGTTATTGACAGGGTCAAGTCTGAGACGTTATTGACAGGGTCATGTCTGAGATGTTATTGACAGGGTCAAGTCTGACGTTATTGACAGGGACGAAAAGAGGGATGATATAGTAAGCCAAAGGAGTATATAAAAGTACATATATTAGTACTTATTAGTAATAAATAAATGCACACAATCTAAAGTCTAAAGCATGTCTCAACAAAATTAAGTTGTGTCCGTAATATGTGAAAGTTTAATGTCTACTATCACAGAGTTGAACTTATATAAATATTTAATAATTATGTTGTGTTTGCATCGTTTAGACGTTGTTATGTATACGTATGTTATTATGTTTACAGGTTCTGCAAGGCATTTTATGGGAACCTACGCTTTTGATGGTTTGGTTGGGGGGTGGGGTGGTGGCGCTGAGAGGCAACCGCCCATACATGCACCCTCCCCCACCCCCCGTGTTAAGCTCCAACCCACCCCTCCACTCTGGGAGACCACATATCTACGCAGTCTCCAGTCAAGCGTGGACAACGGCCGTGCTCATTCACGCGTGACTCCACCCGGTCTCCGTGTCACCTGAGATCCCCTGGCCTTAATGAGCTCGACGCCTCCATCTCTCCGTGACCGGACGGGAAGATTTTTTTTTTCTAGTTTGGTCCCCGGCACCTGACGTCACCACTGGCGTCTTTCGATGCAGAGAATCCCCCCCCCCCCCCACACCCTGTCAGTAACCAGGTTACACAACAGACCGTTGAACCCCTGTAGTTATTGAATTCAAGACTACTTTTTTTGTGGTTTATATTCGTCTTCTCCTTCTCCCGAGCATGCTAAAATATCTGGCAAATCCACGAGCCGTGACGAGGGCTAATCTCATGTCTGCCATCAACGGTCGGACGTCTGAATTTAGAGAGACCAGAATGCAAGGAAACGTCTTAACACACGTTTATCGAGTTTTTTGAAGATAAGCTGGCGTTATGATAAGCTCGGGTACGTCTTTTCGCGGCATCATGTGTGCGATACGTATCGTGACTGGCTCGTCAATAGTTAAAACACCATCTGGTCATAACGCGGGGGTAGGGGAGGGGGCGGCGAGCCCTTGGAAAATATGGAAATGATTTAGAGGAGAATTAGAGAAGGGCATACCTAGAGTATAGAAAGCCATATGTGGAGCAGAAGGGCATATCTAGATATAGAAGGGTATACGGAACATATCTAGAGCATAAAGGGCATCCCAGGGCATAGAGACATAGATGACCTAAAATTTCGGTTCATAACTATAGAATTATCGGTATCCGAACGACCGCAAGGACACGTCAATGGGAGTATCGGCACACTACTAGTGAAGTATTGGAAGCTAAAACCTGTTCACGTTTTGGATAAAAATTTTGTGTAGTAAATTCTACGCTTCCCATCACTAAAATTGTCAGGTGCAGGCGCAGGAGTCTGTTGGTCCCAGCGCAGGACTCTGTTGGTCCCAGCGCAGGAGTCTGTTGGTCCCAGCGCAGGAGTCTGTTGGTCCCAGCGCAGGACTCTGTTGGTCCCAGCGCAGGAGTCTGTTGGTCCCAGCGCAGGAGTCTGCTGGTCCCAGCGCAGGACTTTGTTGGTCCCAGCGCAGGACTCTGCTGGTCCCAGCGCAGGACTTTGTTGGTCCCAGCGCAGGAGTCTGTTGGTCCCAGCGCAGGAGTCTGTTGGTCCCAGCGCAGGAGTCTGTCGGTCCCAGCGCAGGAGTCTGTTGGTCCCAGCGCAGGACTCTGCTGGTCCCAGCGCAGGACTCTGCTGGTCCCAGCGCATCAATTGGGAGATCAAAAAGTTTAAGAGAGCCATCAATTCTGTTCCTTAAATAATGGCGACGATCTCTGGTACCTCAGAGCCACGTGAAGAATGGGAGGACCTCAGACTGACATCCGGTGACGTCACTTACCTCTCTCATCTCAAGTTAAAAGTAATATTCTACTCTAGAATAAGAGTTACAACAGCAAGGACAATCATGACGGCTAGATCCTATATGACAGCCACAACAACTCGAACAGCAAAAGCAACGAGTGCAGTCAGAACAGTTTGGATATCAAGGACAGCCGGGACAGCTAGGACAGCCGGGACAACTAGTACAGCTGGGGTTGTTAGAACCTCCTGGTCATCTCGACCAACAAGTACATCAAGGACATCGAGTCCGGTATGGACATCCTGTCCAGGCAGATATAGCACAAACATATCAGCCGTTGCACCTATGAATAAAACTGGTTTGTCTATTTTGTGTCATCTGTTGTTGTTACTCTCGTACACCTGATAAAAGTCTTGAAAGTTTTGTGTTGACGTTACAAATATCTTGAGCAAATTTTACAATCACTCGTAGTTGTCCTTCCTAGTGTTTCTTGAATAGAAGTTGTCTGCTCCTTATGCTTCATGCCTCAATAGTTTGTTATCACATAAAGTCCATTTATTTTCCCCCGCATGACTGAACAATGAAATTAGACGTGCTGGGAAAATACATCACGGGTGATGGTAAATCGGGATGGGGTGGGGGGGGAAAGTTGCGGGGGATTTCGGGATGTTGGTTGGGTGTAGGCACCAAGACTTGATGCATCCGTGCGTCTGTGTGTACGAACTTTCTGTTTCTTTAACTTTCTGTTTCTTTAACTTTCTGTTTCTTTAACTTTCTGTTTCTTTAACTTTCTGTTTCTTTAACTTTCTGTTTCTTTAACTTTCTGTTTCTTTAACTTTCTGTTTCTTTAACTTTCTGTTTCTTTCATTAGATGATGGCCTGAAACTGGTTTTGTTATTGTGTAGTTTATTTCAATTAATATTTAAAATTTTAACATTGATTTTGTTGTGTGTTTCTCTTGCCTGTTGCCACACAATAAAAATCATAATTATATCGCACCCCACTCCCCAAAACCACACTTGACACTCATAGAATTTATTTTTCCCCAATGGCTGTTTGTCTTAGTTTATAAACTGTCAGATTATGTCATGACTATTCCAGATTTGCCTTAACTTGAAAGAGAAGCAGGAGTTTGAGCTTGGCCCCCTTCACAGTCACAGGCCCCGTTTACCAAATACCTTGTTATTGGAACACCGACACGGCAAGACGTGGGGGTGATGGAGGTGGGGGGTATGGCTGGGGTGGTGGGGGAGGGAGAGGAGTAACCCTTGGCCGAGATCGCTCCCCACGCCTGAGCGACTTCTTTCACCGGAGACACAATGGCCGGTCTGCCAGGGCCGGTAATTAACGTCAGTACTTGGCATTACCGGTGTGATGAAGATTGTCCCCTCCTGCCCCCCCTGACCCCTGGGGCCCAGGGGGGAACCGACGCACTCACCTGCCCAAACTTTGAGGGGACAGCCTTTCTTTCCCTCGGTACCCCGGGTAGCGCTCGATGAAGGATGGGATTTTGATAAATAATGAGGCGGGGAGGAGGGTGGAAATTAGGATTCTTGAAGAGCATGGGTTATGTGTGTGTGTGGTGGTGGGGGAGGGGGAGCCGAGGATTGGTGGAGTGGGGTAAGCTATGATTGAACCCCGAAGATGGGAAAATAATAATAATTTATATTCACGCTTGAAGGGGAGTGTTGGCGTAGGAGCGAACACCNAAACAGAAATGTTGCGTTTTGTCTGAATCACAGGTCAATAAATGTGAAATTGTTTACATAAAATCACCGACAGAAAATACCAACCATATTTAAAATAAAAAATATATATATATATTAATAAATGTCGTAAAAAAGTTGTAAAAATATAATTATAAAAATTAAACAGAAATAAAACAAAGAAATAAAAAGCATAAACAAAACAAGCAGACTTTTTGAAAACTGCTCAAGAAAATAAGACCACCGACCACTGTGATGACATTTGGTGTTCACGAGTCGGAGGGTGTTTCTTATTTTCTATTTGTGTTAGTTTTAATGAATATTTTGTATGGGGAATAGTAGGAATTAGTAGAAATTACTCAACCATAAAAATGTACACTTGGCTGATTCCTCGTTGAACTTGGTGGAATCAACCATGAAAGAGTTAGTCGTGTGAAGACCTGCGGGAAAGGGAGATAATGTTAAGATGTGCTTGGGCGTGTCAAGGGAGATAATGTTAAGATGTGCTTGGGCGTGTCGAGGTCTTTAGTAATGTCGCCATGTTCTTTTATAGACTTTATTGTGCCATCATTATGTTTGTTTTAGTGGTGGCTTGTTTGGCTGTAAATAGGTCAGTGCTTTTTTTTAAAAAAAGGACCGCTACCACGCCTGGTGTGGATGCCAACCCCTCCCCCTTCATCACCAAAAACAAATTCCTCACTAACTTAAGACGGCTCCGTTGACGTCATCGCCCGATCATAGACAGCCGTCACCAAGACGCAGTCTAATGGCGAGGGTTTCTGTCACTCGTTTTGATAAACACTTAATTTAGCGGATTACATTGTTTCGGTGGTGCAGAGAAAATGGTGGAGGTGGGGGGGGGTAGGACGGAATTTCTGTCTTGGTCGGCCATCAGTATAAAAGTGTCTCATACTTACGCCCCTGGGTGTGTCTCAAAGATAGTGCTCGTGACGCACTAAGGAAAGTGTGGTTGATGGAATCTCGTTGTCAAACTATGTAGGATACCATAAGCCGTAAAGATAACCCGGCACACACATTACAATATTGCCTGCTAGAGTCTCACAAATGTATTTTAATGTTACAATTTGGGGGTAGGGGAAGAACTACTTCCGTAACTAAGATTAAAAAAAATGTTTTCATTGAAACGAAGTACCATTCGGCCTGTAAACTTCCGGTTCATTGTTCATTGCGTGGACGGAAGTCAAAAAATTATCCGTTTTCTTACATCCACCGATTAATTTCTGTATCTAGGTGGATAATGAAACCTTATTACAGTTTAGACGGAATTTCCGAAGCAATTAAAAGTTTTAAAAGAAATTTTTTTAAAAAATAAAATTTTGGAATTTTTTCTTATAAAGTTACGATTTATTACACAATAATCTGGACTAAACTTAGTACAACTGTACCTGAGAAAATATGTGAAGCATAAATTAAACGTATAATTTTGTATTTTGTTTGGTCCAGAGAAAGAATTTCTCTGCAAAATTCAATAAATAAACGAACCATCAGTTAATGATGCACCAGAAGACCCCCCCACCCCCCGCCCGTAGTTCCTGTAAGTAAACAACAAACTGTGCTGTTTATAAGACAAAAGAAAGCTCTTTAACAGAAGTGTATTTTGTTTTGTTTTTTCCGCTGTTGTTTTTATGGAGACCCAATAACGTTGGCCCCGCGAGAGCCCTCCCTTAGAACTAGGTATCCGTCAGTTTATAGTCAACAAGGATACAGGCGCCTGGACAGACAACTCCGCTCCTTTGATGTCCCGGCCCCCGCGAGACAATGGCGTCTATTTTACCCTCACACCGGGAGGGAAACGAGCGCTGACGAGGGCAGATATTCGATCCCCAATAATTGTCCCGGGTTCTCGATCACCCTCTCGGGGTGGCTTTAAGACATAAGATCTGGTGGTGGGGACACCTAACACCGTCACATATCAACAGGGGGAGGGGGATTTGTGAGGAGTAGGGGTGGCGAGGTGGAGCTTAATGAAAAAAAATCTCATTTTAAGGAGGATGTAAAAGAATAAAAAAAATATTTGAGTTGCATGAAAATATTCATTATGATTTTTTTAATCTTGAAACTTGAATTTTAATTTTGGGAATTTAAGCCCTCGCCACCCCATCGGATATGGCTAAACTCCTTGGTGCTTGAAGATGCTTTAAATAACATGCGCAGGGTGTTACTAAACAAAGGCTTGATGATACAAAACAAGGGCATGATACCACTTAACACGAGAACAATGATACAAAACAAGGGCATGATGCCACTTAACACGAGAACAATGATACAAAACAAGGGCATGATGCCACTTAACTGGAGAGTAATAATACGAAATAAGGACATGGTGGCCAATCGATTAGATTAGATCAACTGATGGCCAATCTATTTGATCAGATCAAATGGTGGCCAATCTATTAGATCAGATCAACTGGTGGCCAATCTATTAGATCAGATCAAGTGATGGCCAATCTATTACAACAGATCCACTGGTGGCCAATCTATTAGATCAGATCAACTGATGGCCAATCTATTACAACAGATCAACTGATGGCCAATCTATTAGATCAGATCAACTGATGGCCAATCTATTACAAAAGATCCACTGGTGGCCAATCTATTAGATCAGATCAACTGATGGCCAATCTATTACAACAGATCAACTGATGGCTAATCTATTAGATCAGATCAACTGATGGCCAATCTATTAGATCAGATCAACTGGTGGCAAATCTATTAGATCAGATCAACTGATGGCCAATCTATTAGATCAGATCAACTGGTGGCCAATCTATTAGATCAGATCAACTGATGGCCAATCTATTAGATCATATCAACTGGTGGCCAATCTATTAGATCAGATCAACTGATGGCCAATCTATTAGATCAGATCAACTGATGACCAATCTATTAGATCAGATCAACTGGTGGCCAATCTATTAAAACAGATCAATTGTTGGCCAATCTATTACATCAGATCAATTGATGGCCAATCTATTACAACAGATCAACTGATGGCCAATCTATTACATCAGATCAACTGATGGCCAATCTATTACATCAGATCAACTGATGGCCAATCTATTAGAACAGATCAACTGATGGCCAATCTATTAGAACAGATCAACTGTTGGCCATGGTCAACTCAACCTGCAGGACCAGGCTAGTCTGCTTTTCCTGCAGCAGAGGAAACATTCCCAAATTATCCAGGTATCTCCCTCCCCCACCACCCTCCACCACACCCCTCCCCCANNNCTAACACCCTTGCCCTAGGTGGGAGACCAGAGGAGGGGGGCGGGGAGGGGGGGTGCGGACTCTCCTGCAGATCGGATGTTTTGTTTTAGACGAGGAATGATCGAGTATTGGGGTTATCGCCTTACTCGTGGCCTGCCTTGACGACCCGACAGCCACTGGAGGTGAGGGGGTGGGGGGGAGAAGGGGTGTTGGTTGGGAAAGTGGGGTGCGACATGGGTTCTTCAATTGTTTGACATTGAAAGTTCTGTTAGGGGCCATTAAATTATGTTTAATGTCCTTGTCGTTTGGGTATATGTAGGTGACGTCATCGGAGTCTGACATTTGGTACACGTAATGTCGATCTGGATTGTATGTAAACTTCTCACACCCCCATCTCCTGCTGTGGTCCAGTGTCACACCCTCATCTCCTGCTGTGGTCCAGTGTCACACCCCCATCTCCTGCTGTGGTCCAGTGTCACGCCCCAATCTCCTGCTGTGGTCCAGTGTCACACCCCCATCTCTTGCTGTGGTCCAGTGTCACACCCCCATCTCCAGCTGTGGTCCAGTGTCACACCCCAATCTCCTGCTGTGGTCCAGTTTCACACCCCCATCTCTTGCTGTGTTCCAGTGTCACACCCCCATCTCCTGCTGTGGTCCAGTGTCACACCCCCATCTCCTGCTGTGGTCCAGTGTCACACCCCCATCTCTTGTTGTGTTCCAGTGTCACACCCCCATCTCCTGCTGTGGTCCAGCGTCACACCCCCATCTCCTGCTGTGGTCCAGTGTCACACTCCCATCTCCTGCTGTGGTCCAGTGTCACACCCCGATCTCCTGATGTGGTCCAGTGTCACACCCCGATCTCCTACTGTGGTCCAGTGTCACACCCTCATCTCCTGCTGTGGTCCAGTGTCACACCCCCATCTCCTGCTGTGGTCCAGTGTCACACCGCCATCTCTTGCTGTGGTCCAGTGTCACACCCCCATCTCCTGCTGTGGTCCAGTGTCACACCCCCATCTCCTGCTGTGGTCCAGTGTCACACCCCCATCTCCTGCTGTGGTCCAGTGTCACACCCTCATCTCTTGCTGTGGTCCAGTGTCACACCCCCATCTCCTGCTGTGGTCCAGTGTCACACCCTCATCTCTTGCTGCGGTCCAGTGTCACACCCCCATCTCCTGCTGTGGTCCAGTGTCACGCCCCCATCTCTTTCTGTGGTCCAGTGTCACACCCCCATCTCTTG
>MUZC01001057.1:0-30290 GCA_002072015.1 Radix auricularia
GAACCACTATGTCATGTGGGTACTTGTTAGCGCATCATTCTGCGCATGTAGAAATTCCACGCTTAAACTGCCGTGCAATATGAATACATATATTTGGGATCAGCGGTGATGAGTTGTTTTTTTGTGCAGTTTTCTTATAAAAGCGCCATCTTTGGCGTATACCGCTTAATTTTGCAAACAAATAGTTACCTTTTTTGAGCGATTTTAAATTTTTAAACTGTTCTGCGTTAGTTATAACAACCACTATGTAATCAAACAAATGTTGCACGAATCCGTTAGTTTAAACTCAAAATTGAGTTTCTTTTTTTATCCCTATGGTTTTCCTCCTTCAAAAGAAAAGGGGCGGTTTTCGGAAATGGCTGGGTTTATTTTTCAAATGCCCCAAAATGCCGCCCTTTGAATGAGTGCCGCCCGGGGCGGACCGCCCCCTCCACCCCCCCTAGCTACGCCACTGGGCTGGGGTAAATGTTTATAAACCTATTTAGTTTATTTCGGGAGCGGACGCTGACAATTTTGGGTGATCCCATTCCCGTCACGTGACTAGAATGTGATCAAAACCTGCGGTCGGGTGCCAGAAGGTCAGGCCTCACGCCGGCATCGCTGTTGGTGTACTTGTGAGATTCAGATGAAGCCCTTGACGTTTAAGTTCATTATTTTTTTATATATATTTACAGGCTTGGCAACAAAAGCGTGTCAAGCCGATTTGGCTGGTGAAAATTCGGCCAATGTCAAATTGCCCATACAAAAAAGGGCTTCCCGATAAAATTAATCAATTTAATTACGTCATGTGGAGTATAAATAATATTGCTTATTATATTATTACAGGTTGAACAGTATGCATATAGAGTTTGCACTGTAGTCTGTAGCCTTTGAACGTATCGTCTATACCCTGAATTCCTCTACATACTAAGACATATAAACAAAATGTCGTATCTTTATGCTTTAATCGTTGTAGCAAAGTTTAAACAGAGCCCGGGAACATATAACATATAGTTTTAAATAGTGCATAGTTAGAGGCTAGAGGCATATTTAAACTTTTTTCACCAAACATTACTTTAACTTAATATCCCTTGAAGCCACGCAGTCGCATTATCGAAATAATATTCATGATTCACACACTTTACCCACTGGGCCACTAGGCCTTTATATAATCATTTTTAGAATGAAAGCTTGGGCTTGTGGCACCATACTTTAAATTAGTGACATTTTTTCTTCTTCTTCTAAATCGACCCATCTATACTGAAGTAGTCAAAGTGAGCTATATGCGGTAAACCCTTTGAAACAACCACCAAAAATTTACTTTAGGTACGCATCCGTACAGAAATTTCTTATCATAATGATAGCTACTTTCACCACCCGGCAAACCTCGAATAATCTGAACGCGGCGTTAAGCACTGGTCCACGACCTTGTGATTGGTGGGGGTGGGAGGAGGGGGTGAGGCGGATCCTGACAAAGGAGACGACCTGCTCTTCAATGAACACTCCTTTAAGTTACGCTCTGGTGATAAGATGAATCGTGGACAACGATCGAGTAGCAAGAGCATTTTTGAAATTCTTTTAATTTAATATGGAAACCTAATAACAGTAAGTTAGATTGGTCATAAATAGCCTTCAACGAACTCCGCCATTGTTGAGAAGCCCCACGACGGTCTCTGTGGGACCCGCGACCTTGTAACACGCCAATGGAATGCGGTGTGGTGTGTGTAGAATTCCAGGGAGTGGATTGTTATGAATGAGTGTGTTAACACGCGCTGTAGATGGTACAACACACATGAGGAACAGTCTCGTGCTGTGGTTGTGTATGACATTACAAGACTTGTGCACAACAATCCACCAACTCGGAAATTTAATTAATTTACAAAGCTTTATATAGATTTTTTTTTTAAATTGGGGATTGAGGGAAGTTGGCTTTGAGAGTTCTGCACTGAACATATCGGTCAATGACGCCCGGTTATACCGTACAACCTCTAAAAAATATGAACTTTTCCGAATACCGTGTCGTCATTTGGGCATGCTTCCAAAATATATTCTTTATAATTCAGAACCGGTACTTAAACAAGTATCAACTCTGATGCAAGTTGTCAAATTATAGTTTTGTTGTCATTTTTCCTCTTCCCATAAAAAAAAGAGTAATGACTTTGTGTGTGACTGTTTTCAGTCAGTAAATCAAAATAGATGTGTCGAGCCAATGTTAGTCACAGTTAGTAAAGTGCTATAAAAAAAAAAAAAATCAACCTGTCACTCTTTAAAATAAATAAATTTTGGAGGCAGATTGTCATTGAATTTTTTTTCCTAAATTCTAAATGCTACTGCTTCTGTAATTTTCACTTCACAGCGTTTGAACCGGTTGTTAAATACCGTATCGATGGTTATTATGGTTAACAAAGTTAAAAATCGTTGAAAAAGTGCATAAAAAATGTACTTGAACCATTAAAAAGTATGAAACAATTAGTCATTTATTACTCAGCACTCCACTGCTTTGCATTCCTCACACCGTTCGATTTCGAAATAATCGATAGAGAACTAAATGATCAGAAAGGCGAGGAGACAAAACTAGACCAAATAAATTAGGATTAAAAAATTGATTAAAGGTGAAACGTCATGAGTAGGTTCTTCGGTTTACGTCTGCTGGCAACAGCCTGAAATACCCGCCATTTTATACAGTAGTTATTGTTAGAAGTACAAAGTGATTTAAAGCACGTGGTCTTTGTGATGCTTCACGCGCACGTCATGTTCAATGAATTAACCGTACGCCTTCTGAGCGGAGAGTAATTCGGTTGTATGCGTCACGTGTTTACCGATTTGAACGTGGACGATGTGTGGGTGGAGAGAGACCGCTTTCAACCGACTGCCAGGTCCAGCGGCGGTGGTCGGTGGATGGTCAAAATGCCAAGGTGAACGCGGCTTGTCCTCCAGTGTAGTGTAGCGTGGCCCCCCACAGTCCGCTGGGTTTTTTGCTAGTTCAACAACGCGCCTCATTCTGGCCGAGCTGACCCAGTTCACAGGTCACGAGGATCAACTGATCTCAGACTCAGAGAGAGGATAAATGTAAAGGGTTACCATTTTCTTGGGAAATTTCCCAATTTCTTGGTGAATTTAAAATTTATAGACCTAGAACTTGAATTTTAAAAATGTTTCAGCGCTTTCAAGTTCAAACATCAATAATTAAATACAGCGGATCAGTTGTAATTTCTACTTTAAGCTGCTTAAATATATACATTAAAATATGTCAATATATTTTTTAACTGTATACTTTCCAAAGCATCTGTTTACTGTTGTTAGTACTTAAATTATAATCTGCATATTTGCTGCTCATTCATCAAGTTTCATTTACTGCGATTGTTTTTCTAAACTCTTGCAGCTATCATACTTATACTCATATATTTACTATAAATCCCTTATATATGAGACAAATCTAAAAGTATTGATTATGTTTAATATAATACGCACCGCGCGACAAACGCTTACAGAATGAACGTGACTTGACTCCCCTTGCTGTAAAACCCCGGGGGGGGGGGGGGCATCGCTGGCTGGACTGAACTCCAGTGACATGTGGAGATGAACAATAGCACACGGTGACATAGAGATACATAGAGATAAACTAAAAGTGCATTAATTTAATTAAGGTACATTCGATGTATCTGAAATTTTTATACAATGCATTGTTATTGTTAGGTGACACAAGTCTATGCAAAATTTCAGCTCGATAGGATTACGGGAAGTGGGAAGTGAGTCATTTTTTACTTTTGTTT
Source organism: Radix auricularia (assembly GCA_002072015.1). Taxonomy (NCBI): domain Eukaryota; kingdom Metazoa; phylum Mollusca; class Gastropoda; family Lymnaeidae; genus Radix; species Radix auricularia. The sequence goes on from MUZC01001057.1 coordinate 3,753, forward strand.
TTTCGCCCGCAACCCCCCANAAAAAATAATAAATTTAAAAAAAATAAAAAATAAATAAAAAACAGACAAGACGGTAAAGTTAATATAAGGGATTTAATTTAAAAAACCCTTAAAAAGAAAGTTTTTGACTAAAAATCCTTTATATATTAGACAGAACTAAATCTATTGATTATGTTTAACATAGTACGCACTTTGCGAACAAACATTTACAGACTAAACTCCCCTTGCTGTAAAACAAGGGGGGAATTGTAATCGATGGCTGGATTGAAATGCAGTACCGTGGAGGTCAACTATCCTACAGCAGACGGCTTCATGTGGATACACACAGATAAACTAAAAATGCATTAATTTTTCGGATGCCTTAATTTTTATAACGGTACATTCGACCGATCTAAAGTTTTGAAACAATGCATTGATAGGTGACACAAGTATATGTGCACAATTTTCATCTCGATAGCATCACGGGAGTGAGTAATTTTTTACTTTAGTTTTTACCCCCCGCTTGACCGACAGCGATGAATTTTAAGTTAAGAAGTTATACTTAAATTGTAAATTAAATATGAAAAAAGTTAAACAAAAATTAAGGTATACTATTGAAATAAGTAGGTAGAATAATCTGTTGTCATTTATAGTTAGCACATTTTTCAATTAAAAAAAAAAATTAATCATTATTTCATTTTAACATGGCGTTATGATTCAAAACATATTCGAATGATTTATTAAAATGTAATGAAATGCAATCTTAAGGGTCTTGAAATTGTTCAAATAAAATAGAAAGGATATAAAACAGTTTCTTTTTTTTCAACAGAACTCGTTATCATAGCTGTCTTTTATAATATATTATATACTAGAGTATGTGCCCAATTTTTTTTCAAAATCCCAACTTGTCTTTATTTTAAAATTAACAATCCTCAAATCAGTGGCGTCGCTAGGGGGGCGGGGGGGGGGCGGGCCGCCCCGGGTGACACCAACACTAGCGACGCCCCTGCCTCAAATCCTCTTTTTTTCATCGTTCCCTTTGCGAAAATTAAAATATGAGCTAAAACTATGACGTCAAAAAAATGTTTACGGCGAGAATCTCTAATTTATAATTATTTTGCACATTGCCAGATGCACACCTTGTATTAAAATATAAGATCAAGCAATGACGTCATAGCATTACACATCTAATGACTTGGACTATTATTATTATTATATATTAGGGCTGTTCAGTGCTTTTTTTCTGGCGGAATGCACCGGAACGGCGTTCCGGCACATTTTTCCACAGACTTTAAAAAAAATTTTTTGCTTGGAATGTTTGGTCTTTACTGCTTTTTCAGGTTTCGTTGAATGCAATATCGCTGATAGTGTAAAGTGAATTTTAATATTAAATAAAAGAGTCATATATGGCTGCACAGTCTGCAGAAATGTGGAATCGCTTAGAGTGGAGGCCAAGATGGGCATGAAAATATCAACAGAATGGAGTAATGGTTAAATAACTTGTTATGGCGACGATAGAAAGAAACAACTAACGTCACTGCGGAAAAAAAAAATCGATCATAAAGAATCTGCTGGGCATCAAGCGGCTTTAAAGATAAAAAAAAGAAGCTGAAAAAGATACCCTTGGCAATGCTGTTTTAAAGTTTTTAAAACGTGACAAACTTGTCACAGAAAAGGTCTTTCGCACTGCATATAAAGTTGCAAAAGCAAATCAATCGTTTCATAACTTTGAAATGGAAGTTGATTTACAAGAACTGAACGGAGTTGACATAGGTTGCATTCTGCATTCTACAAATACGTGCATCAATATTGTGAATCATATAAGCATCGAAATGAGGAAAAAGATGGCCAAAGAAATCGTTCAATGTAAAAGTAAAGATTTCAGTGATGATCGACGAATCTACCACGTTGAGTCAAAAATCAACACTTATAGTGTATATTCGGAGTTGCGTAGAAGAGGGCACGGGAATGAGTGAACCAATCAATTTATTTCTAGACTTAGTGGAGCTTGAACATGTTACGGCCAAGGGAATTTTTGATGCATTACTCGAATGTCTCACGTTTCATGGAATAAGAGAAGAATACCTGAAAGACTATTTAGTTTCTGTAACATGCGACGGCGCGTCTGTAATGTTTTGATGCAAAAGTGGAGTTAAGAAGTTACTTACCGATAAATTTCCATCTGTGATAGTGTGGCATTGTGCTAATCATAGACTCGAATTGTCAGTAGCTGATACTGTAAAGGAGATTTCAGGAATCAATAGATTTAAATGTTTTCTTGATAATCTTTACGTCCGGTATCATGCTTCGCCAAAAAACAGCAGAGAGTTGCATTCTTGTGCTGAAATACTGGAAGTTGAGCTGTTGAAAATTGGACGAGTTTTAAGCACGCGATGGGTATCATCTAGTTTTCGTTCGGTGTTTGCAGTGTGGAATAATTATACAGCGCTGGTGAAGCATTTTGAAGAAGCGACAAATGATCCAACAAGAAGCGCAAGTGATAAGTGCACTTATGAAGGCCTGAAGAAGAAAATTACATCTACAGAATTTATAATGGATCTAGGATTAATGTGCGATGCTCTTCAGTAATTATCTGAGTTGAGCTTGGATCTACAGGAGCGCAACGTAGATCTATACAAGGCGAATCAAAAAATAAAAGCACTTTTACAAGTCTTTGAGGAAAGAAGTCAAAATGCAGGCACATATTATAAAACTGCAACAGCTGCCGCCGAGAATCTCAGCTTTCATGGAGTTATATTACACACAAAAAAACTCACCTAATGATCCTCCTATTGATCCTAACGCCTTTTACAAAAAACTAAAGAACTCAATTGAGAACAGATTGCTTACTAACGAAGATGCTGAATTAGCTCAGTGGGCTCGCATATTAGATCAAAAACAGTGGTCAGAAAACGTTACCAACAAGATTACATTTGGAGAAATGGAAATTAGAAAATTGTCAAACAGACTACAACTAAATGAAAGAGAAATGATTCGTGGATTCCGTGAATACGTTATGGAAAAGACATATCCAGAAACACTGCTTCCGTTGATTCGTGCTATACATACTATTTCTATTTCTTCTAGTGAGTGCGAGAGAGGATTTCCGCAGATGAATCTTATAATCACCCCAACCAGGGCTTCTTTGATGACAAAAACAGTTTCGTCACTGTTATTCATCAGATTGGTGGGTCCACCTCTAACATTTTTCGATCCTTCAAAGCACGTTGGTTCGTGGTTTCTTCGAGGAAGACATTCATGTGTAGACAGTCAATGCAGGAAAAGAAATCGAGATGATTTGTCAGATGAAAACATGCGAAAACTGTGGAACTTGCTGTAAAACCTCAAAGGTTGTCTTTTTAGTAGATTAGCCTACATAGTTAATAAAACTTAACAGTTTAAACCTTGTAATTTTGTTTCTTTGATATAATCTAAAATTTTATGTTTACTACACTCATTTCAGTGTTATTTCTTTATGACAAAACGGACATAAATTTGCATTCCGGAACCTTTTCCTTCAGAAAAAAAGCACTGACGGGCTGTTATCGATTAATTTAAATTAAATCGATAACTTTAAAAAAAATTACCGAATAATTAATCGATAATTTTTATTAAAGCTAAAAATAAGATGTCATTATTAATAACTGAAAATTTGAAGGGAAGTAACAAAAATTGACATTTAAAAAATAAATAAATAAATAAGTAGTTCAATATAGGCTAATGTCAATGAATTTAAAAAATTTAATTGTTAAATAAGTAAAAATAATGTTGAATTTTTAATATAATTTTCCTCATAAAACAGCTTATTTTAAAGTTTACACTTTAAAAATCTTTTTTTAATGGAGAAGTTTGTACGTAAAAAAAGCAAACTATTATTAATTATAAATTATTAATTATTTAATAATAAATCGACAATATTTGCCAAAATATTTTCTTCAGCTTTAATGGCTATTTTATCGATTAAAATAATTTTATTCGATTAAATTTTTACCGATTAATCGAGAAAGGAATCGTTAATTTTCGCAGCCCTGATATATATAATGAAAATACGAATTTATAAAAGTTAACTGTTCTTTTTATTTATAACCCAAAGTTTGGAGGCGGGAAACCTGTATGTCAGCGAAGAATATAGACTAATTTTTTACATAATTATTTTGTAAAAACAGAAAACAAGTAAGCGCATCCCTATTTAATACATTTTAAGATGAATTAATTTGCATATATTCGATTTCAAACTCATTGAGTTAGTATGTTATGTTGAATTACTTTGTTTAAATTACATTTATTATAAGGCTTGTGATATGACAAAGCACGTTGACATGGTTCGATAAACCACCACCAAGTCATCTGCGAATACGAGCGCGGCATTGCCAGAGCACGGCTGTGTTGAGTGGGACAAGGAAGGCGTCTGACTCGCAGCCATGAGTGTTGGGCGCGTACACGCAATAATGGAGTGAAGAAATCCAGTCTGTCCCGGTTTTGTCCGACTCGCTCTCTGCGCTGTATCTTTTACTGGGCCTAAGGGAGGTAATCGATAAAAAACTAGTGCACACTGATTTCAGTTTAAACCTGTATTCATTTTCCAATCCTGACTAAAGGATATTCGTAAAAACAAATTTGTGTCTTTATAATCGTTCAATATTTTCTTTAAAAATAAAAAAAATATTGGTGAGTGTCTGCTTAAACTGATTTTTTTCGATAAACACGGAGCCGGCGCGTGCTGTGGATTAATTCAGCAGTGCTACACACTGAGTTTCATCATCACCGGCGCTACACACACGCAGCTCAGTGTTTTCACGTCTGGTCGTTTTGATTTCTCATCAAGGAAATCTGATTAAGAAAGGTGTCATTCATTAAAAATTGGAAAGATAATAGTCTACTTTTTTAAAACGGGATATTTTTTTTACCAGTTTCATTTTACATTCAGTGCAAGGTTGTGGAAAACATTAAGGACTAATTAAAGTGAAGGAAAGTAAGTAGCTCACACTCACAATTCACATTGAAATTCATTGAATGAATAGTTCTGAATAGCATGGTAAAAATTCATGTAGTTAAGTTATAGTATATTAGTTAGTATTAGTAGTTAGTTTCTAACTAGTTTTCAACACGTTTTTTATTTTCTAGAAAAAAAAGTTAGGGTAGCTTATTATTACTTTTTGTACTATAATCTTCGGTCACAATCACAAACGTGTATTAGTATTAGTCTTAGTCTTAGTATTACTAAGTATTAGTTAGTATTATTAATTATTATTATCAATCCTGAGGACTGAGGAAAAAGTGACGACAAAATATATCAATATCGCAACAGTGCAAACAGTTCAAACACCAACAGTTCAGTAACATCAACAAGAGATAATTTAAACCTTTACATTAATTAATTAAACAATTATTTTATAACAATAATAAAATAAACATAATTACTTTTTATTATAACTTTCATTATTTTAGTCTTTTTTGTAGACTACATTGTAGGTAATTTTTTGTAAGCTGTACTGTACAATAGCTTACAGACCTACTTACTATACACATAGTTCACATAGTATGTGACGTGACATACTAAAGACTAAATAATAAATAGTTTTAAATTTAAATAATGTACTAAACTAAAGACTAAAAATTTCAGTTATAATTATAAATTATAAGTTTAAGTTATCTTTGCAGTTTGCTAGGTCTATTTTCGGCTGCCGCGTGTGACACTTAAACGGCATGTATTTTTGGTTGTGATTTTGTGTTAGCTTGTCTTTGTTTTGTAATAAATAAATGTTTAAAAAAACGTAGGCGGGTATACACTTTGATAATTCAGGTGATGCCTGTGATCATATCAGAATCAATAGATCAATGAGTGTCAATAATGTATTTAGTTAAGTTTTACAGCTTGTGGCTTGTGATAAAGCTTATTGACTATAAATGTGCATCAGACATTATCAATTTGTGGCATGTGGCCATTTGTAATCAAATCATATTCATAATAAAATAACCATTTAGGTCCGTTTGTCTTGCAATAAATGACAATTTTGGATCCAATTCTTTACTCTACTTAAAATTAAAACACCTAATTTTAAGCTAACCTTAAGTTTTAAGTGGTCTAAAAATAAGATTGGGAGGTTTTCACAAGGTTAAAGAATGACTTCTACTTCTGTGATTCTGAGGATCATAAAAAAGATCTGGATTGTTTATCTGAATGGTGTTTTAAAATTCAAAGATACTCTGGGGTAATTTTATTACAAATGATTTATAATAAATTTATTATATGAAAACAAAACTTTGTGGCATATTCTCACTTTTATATTTGGATCTTAGATTAAATATGTGTGGTAAATGAGTGATATGACATCTGATATCAGACATATGATGCAGTCATATGCTATTTAATATAATTTGGCTTATGGATGCCAGTAGTCAACTGGGTCATTATTTATCTGTTTACTACAAACCAACAGTGTTATTAAATTTAAGCCTCAATAATAATTTCAGGGAACTCAATCCTCGGCAAAAGTAGTCTGCTAAGAGCAAGGTTTCCCATACTGCTAACCAGTGCTTTTTGTCAGTGGGAACTCATGGGAACTTAGTTCCCATACCTTTTTTGGCCAGATTCATGTATATGTATATAAATAGTCGGCATTTTACTTACTGTCAGTCCTTTTTACAGTGGGGACTCACGGGACTGACGTAAATACAAATAAACAAACCAAGTGGCAAAAGCTGTTATTCTACTAATATGATATCTATGAACCATAGATATCATATTAGTTATTATTAGTAGAATAAGAATAACAGCGTTTGCCACTTGGCGTGGCCTATTTCTATTTCCACATAAACTATATAGTCAGGTCAGTTTTTATTATAAATAAACTCTTTGAGTCTCTCATTTTCTTATGAAAACGTTTATTTCTTTAAATATCTGTACAATAAAATTTGTGTTCAGTGGAAAATTCAATTATAGACTATTATAGTTATAGTATTTTCTGACATAAGTTAAAAAAACAGATGTGAAATGAGTTCCCAAACATTTTTCACTAGAAAAAAAACACTGCTGATAACTGATATGGCATATGGGGCTACTTTTCTGAGTGTTCATTATAAAAATAATAATCTATTGTCTTATTTCAATTTAATACTTAGTTTATTTCAAAGTTTAACAGTTATTAGAAGGTAAAAATAAATTACAAGTCTATTTTTCTTCTATGTTTTAATCATGCATTTGAAAGTAAGAGGTGTTAAATTTTGTGAAAGTGTAATTGTAATATTTATAAGGTGTCTGCATGTCAGAAAATTTAGGGAACTTCGCTTTATAAAATAAGTGCAATTCTGTCTTTTTATTAATATTGGCAAATTTTTATTTTATGAGTGCAGCATACACTTTCAAAATTTTAACTCGATTAAGTTTTTGTGAATCGCCAAAGTCCCTAAATGTTCTAGAACTGCACAAAATTAGTTTTTATTATACATTTTAATACCATATTTTATTTTTAATAGGAATTTTAAAATCATTCATTACTTATTCTGTATTTAATCATTTTTTTCCAGCAAACGCCCCCAAATCCGTTCCATTGTTATTGCCATCCTCGTCGGTGCTCTTATCGTCGGGGTTGGCTGTGCTGTTGGGCTTGCCATGGGCCTAAGGAAAGACAGTGAAAATAATACTGCTACAAAAACTCCTGTCTACAAATCTTCAACCCAAACTTACAAGTACGCATCTGTTGTGGCTGACTCAAAGGTCAGCTCAGATATAGGAAAGTGAGTAATTCTTTACAATATAAACCTTGTCTGTATTTGTAATGCCATGACTATCAGATTGATATTTAAAATTAATTCATGTCCTCACATTATCAGTTTTTATAAAAAAATTGACTACAACATTTGGTTATTAGAAATTGTGAAATGTGCAAGATGTATAAAATGGGTTGATAAATATAATCATGTTTAGCATAGTTTTAATGTGGACTTGGGGAAATTAAGGCAATGATATAAATAACACATTTTTCTAAATGGAAAGCTTATTATTATGATGCTTAAAATTTTAAATGTTTATGGTAATAAAAATTTGAGACTTTAGTCAGTCATGGTAGCAAGAAATTTAAACAAAGAAAGGTGGATAGAATTAGGAATGTGTCTGCAACAAGATCTTTTCAACATTAGTGGAAACAAAACAAAAATAACATTAATTTATAATCAACAAAATAGTATTCAAGAAGATGGCAAGCAATTGTTGGCACCAGGGAACAGATTTAACCAAAATAAATTTTAAGTAATTAAAATGCAACCTTTTTTTTTTTCGTAGAATGATTATAAATTTCAATATTTTTTGTTAACCCAACAGCGATATTTTAGCTAGAAAGAGAGGAAACGCTATTGATGCAGCTGTTGCTGCTCTTTTGGCCACTGGTGTTTTAAGTGCTCACAGTGCAGGTATAGGAGGAGGATCGTTTTATGTTATATATCACAGGTAATAATAATAATAATAATAAAATGATAATTTATATAGCGCTGTATCCCAGCAAGGAGCCAGGCTCACAGCGCTTTACATGGAAATAACAATACATATATCAATAAAAAGCAACATTCATATCATGTTAACAATACGCTATACTCAATACATCAGCTACGTTAATCATTAAAAAAAAAATGTTGTTTTATTAATTTTGAAAATACATTTTAAATATACTAAATTCTAAGTTTTTAAAATAATTTCTACACTATTAAATGAATGGTTTAGTGTTCTATTTCCAAATAAATCATCCTCCGTAGACAGCAGTACAATTTCATCACTTAATTGGAAATTTTAAAGTTGTCTTGCGCGTTACTTATGTTGAGCCTGAGCTGAAATTCACTTACCAGATATACTTAAGTATAGGTCTGTTTTTTTTTTTTTTAAATTTATGTTTAATGCCAATATCAGGGGGTTGACTTATGCACATGTGACTAATTTAAAAAAAATGTCACGAGTTTACTGTAGCAATCATTGAAGAAATGTAAAGTTCCATATTTCAAGTGACAAATCAGAGGGTCAACTTAAAATCGAAACCAACTTATAAACGAATATTTACGGTAATTGCTTCTTTTTTTTTAAATAGGGATCATGGATGGCATTCAGTGGACAGTCGAGAAACTGCTCCTGGTGCATCAACCGAAGATATGTATTTGTTGCCAGAACACAGAAACAAGTCGATGTATGGTACGTTTAAAAAAAAATTGTTTACCTTTGTAGATCCTGCTTTTTTCTTACAATTAAAGCTTCTTTAAAAAAATTTTATTTTCAAAAGATGACACACAAAATTTTTTCTTTTTGGTATTGAAAATATATGTTGAACATACTTGTTATGAAAGGTGGAATGGCCATCGGTGTACCAGGAGAAGTCAAGGGTCTTTATGAAGTTCACAAAAAATTTGGAAAGGTTCCATGGAGAGATGTGGTTATGCCCACTGTTAAACTCTGCCAAGATGGTGTACCGCTTTCAAGAGCTCTCCACCATGCACTTAGTCGCCTTCAGACGGATGAGGATAAAAACAAATTTTTGTAAGAAATGTTCTCCTTTGTTTGTCAGTTAAATAAAAATCTAAATTGATTTGTATTGTTAATTTTTTAGAGTTTTTAAGTGCCTTTTCTTTTTCAGAATTGAAAAGCACCAGAAATTTTTCCTTAAGAATACTTATAATGAATGACAACTATAAGGTGACATTTTATAATAAACCATGAAGGATTTACCCTGACAAAACTCTTTTTTTTCTTTTAATATATTATCGATGCAGGCCATACTTTGACCACAATCGCAATGTAAAACCATTAGGAAGTTTGATTAAGCTACCCAAACTTGCAAAAACATTCCAAACCATTGCTGATGACCCTTTGTCTTTCTACAATGGCAGTCTGGCCAGTGATATTGTTGCTGATATTAAAGATGCAGGTATGCTATTTGTGTCATTGAAATCACTTGATTCTTTTTTGCTACTTTCTGTCCTTAATTTCCGTTAATCTGATGCAGTTATTTACATTAAATAAATGTGTGTGAGGGGGATAAAAGCTGCCATTTGAATGCAAATTTTATTATTCAGTGCCTGAACCATATGCCCCGTAGTTATGGCTGAACACACATTTTAACAGGTGGAATAATAGAAGTCAAAGACATGGAAAACTACACATTGAAATGGGACAAACCTACAGAGATGCATTTGCCCGGTGATTTATGTGTGTACTCTGTTCCCCCTCCTGGAAGCGGGCCTGTACTCAGTTACATTCTCAGTATTCTCAGTGGTGGGTGCTTCTTTCCACATAATTTCTATGTTGATAGAGGGAAGAACACTCATTTATAGAATTTTATTGTTGGTTGATAGGATATACATATTTTTACTGGGGGTAGCTATTCTGAATTTCATCCTTTGAATATGTAATTTTTCTTCTATGTTTTTTCCTTCTCTGTAGCCTTACAACTTAATTAGGTCAGGCTTTATAATTAATATGGTGCACTTTATGCTCTCAGGATACAAATTTAGTCCTGAAAGTATTTCAACTGATGAAGACTCAATACTCACCCACCACAGAATCATTGAAGCTATGAAGTTTGCATATGGCAAGAGAACAGAATTGGGGGATTCAAATTTTGTTGATGTAAAAAAGGTATTCATTTTTACATTTGAAATGAATGTTGATTTTGCAGTTAAAAAGAATTTTTGATGTTCTTTCAGAATATTATATGCCATCAGTGCAAGAAAAGAATCTGCAACATCAAAGAATACATTTTGGGTGAATTAATTTAATTTAATCATCATTTCGTTCATCAATTTTTGTTTACCTTGCACCTTAAATTTTAAAATAGATTTTCATATTTCATAGGATGTGGCCAACATGACATCTTTGTCATATGGTGAGTCAATTAGGCAGCAGATTGATGACACGATGACCCATGACACGAGCTACTACCAACCATCTTTCTATAATTCCAATGATGAAGGCACAGCACACATCTCTGTTGTCGATGCGGAAGGCAATGCTGTTTCAGTTACCAGCACGATTAATACTTAGTAAGAATAGTTCACTAGATTTAACTATCTTTTGCTAAAATTAAACTCTAGTACCTTAAATTTTAAAGGGTGTTTACTATTTAGTATGAGACTTTTTTTAAAGCATGATGTTTATAGTTAACCATATACCATAACCATTAACCCATTTAATACGTTACGCCGCACCCTGTGCCAATGCGATTTCACCAGTGTACGTTTAGCCACTCTCTGCGTCACCGATGGTTTGTTTCATTTTATTAGTAATCGGGCTTTTCCATTCAACTATTTTTATTTATAGCTTATAAAACTTTGATTCAGAAGAGTTTCAACTTCCGTTGTGTGCAATTTCGAAAGGATTAGACCGTGTTTAGTGTGTTTTGTGCTTGTTTTTCAGTCAAAAAAGTTTGTAAACAAAAAAACAGCTGATCGAAATGGCTTTATTGAGTACTAATCCTAGTACTAATCTATTAATTTCTTTATCTATAACTGATAATCACGCAAATAAATTGATTTGAATGGACAAATCAATTTCAAAAGACGATAAATTTGAAGACTCAGTGTCGACTGTGATTACGAAAATTTACGATTTAGTAAATATAAGTGTAATAATAAAGCATTACTATTTTATTGTTAATTTTTTGTTAAAATTGAAACGCGTCATGGGAAAAAATTCATAACTTGATAATGTCTGGAGATATTGCAATGAAACTTTCCAGTTGTTTTAGATNTTTTTTCCTCTTTATTTTTACATACACATGTAATAATATCCCTAAAGGTTTTTTTTGGTAATTTTGTCTTACTTTTTAATAGTAGAAACATATTCCTTTTTCAATTACCTAAATTTTGATATGCATAATGATATAGTTTTAATTAAAAAGTAAAGCTGAAATTTTCAGTTTAAAATCATCAGGTGGAATGGATTTTTTAGCCTAAAATTTTACTGCGTAACCTTAAAAAAATGTGACGTATTGAATGGGTTAAATATTTTACTTTAAAACGGATATGATTTATAAGAATTTTTTTAAAAAAAATATTTTTAAATATTAATATTTTAGATATAAATATAAAATTGATTTATACTAAATGCTTTTATTGGCTTTCCAGTTTTGGTAGCAGAATCAGAGGAAACAGAACGGGTATTATATTTAACAATGAAATGGATGATTTCTCAACGCCTAACACAGCCAACTACTTCGGGCTTCCAGCATCAGAGGCTAATTTCATCCGCCCTGGAAAGAGACCAATGTCATCAATGTGTCCAGCTATCGTCTGGGATGAAAAGGCTAAAAAAGTTCGCCTGGTGACTGGGGCAGCAGGAGGCAGCAAGATTACTACTTCAACTGCTCTTGTAAGTTTGTTGAATTTTACTGTTCAATTGATCAATTATTTTTTTAACAAGTAAATATATTTCTGTATCTTTAAAAAATATTATTTTTCTTGAATTCAGTTAGTGGGTTATTAGAGCCAGTCAGAATTGAATTTTATTGTTTGAAAAGTAAATGAAATTGCACTTTTCTTTTCCTATATATATAAAATATATCTTGAGCCTTATGGCTTTTAAGTAATTAACTCTAAATGTGTTAAAGCCCGATAATGCGCGCCTCATCGCTATTAAAAAAGAACGCCTCAATAGAACTCTCTTTAGTTATGAAATTACAGAATATAAAAACTCTTCAGTGTGTGAAACATGTATTCGATTTCCAGCAATGGTGGCCATTTCCCTTGCTAGCGTTATCGTTCTATTCGCTAAGTTTTTTGGTAGTTTTTTTTTTTTTTTTTTTGAAGATGTGATTTTGCTATACTTTTTTTTACTAAAATATTAGTACTAAACTACAGGTAAATATAATTTGAAACTCAAGATAGTCTTATGGATACCTAGAATAACCTTTCTTATCCTAAAAGATGAAGTCAGTATGACAATAAAATAATAATATAAATGGATTTTACGCAATTATTTAAATTTCTTAACCCGTTGATCTCATTTTGGGAAATTGTTATGGGACTGAGGTGGAAGTTTTTCAAAAACCTTATGGCACATTAAGAGTTAAACTATCTTTTATATTCTTTCTAAATTGAATAACCTTTTTTAATAATTAATAATGTGAATTTTACATAAAATTTAGTTGTGATTTTTGTCTTCTTGAAAATTTATATGTGAGTTTGTTTTCTTATTTATAACTTATATTATTTATGTCATTTTATATTCCTTACTTCTTTTTAAAATGCACCAGAATATTATCGATGTATTGTGGTTTGGGATGTCCCTCCCTGCATCTATTGATCGTCCCAGACTGCATCATCAACTGATGCCACCTGAACTGGTTGTGGAAAAAGATTATCCTGAGGTAAGAATTAATTTACTTGTAATAGAAATAATAAACAATAAATTTCCAATAAAAAATTTTTTATTGGTGAAATAATAGAACCTCTGATAATATGAGATTGCTATTGTGATCTGAAGATCAATCTAGAAATTTTATCATGCCCATAGTTATATTTAAAAGACCTTTGTTAATTTTAAAGATCTGATTCTTTGATGTTAATTCTTTTTGTATTAAGACAAGATTAACATACAGTATTTATCATGGAAATGTCATTTAATGGCTACATTTATTTTTCAAACCAAAATTTAGGGCTTCACATTTTAAGTGAAAGGTAGCATAGGCTATAATATACTTCAATACATTTCTTTGATATATATTTCATAATAAAAAAAACAATGATTTCATTGAAGTAAAAAATTGTTACTGTGTATTGACAGACGGCATGGTATTCCATTATTAAATAAAAAAGTATTTGAAAAATTGTAAACACATACTTTTTGTACTTAAAACCCTGCTTAAAAGTTACATTAATGTTGTGTGATTTAAAGTAAAAAATATTATTGATTTATGTAATGGTAACAAACTTTTAATCCCAATTAATATGAGCTTTTCTTTAATTTTACATAGACAATACTCAATGGGTTGAGAGCCAAAGGTCATATAACAAAAAACATGGTTGGCTACTCTGTCATCCAGGCAGCTGATGTTTTGGAAAATGGTATTGTGGGGACTGCTGACTTCCGGAAAGGTGGTGATCCCAGTGGATACTAGCCAGTCATTTTTTAATTAAATTATTAAGGCTGATCTATGTAAATGAAATGTCTATATAAAGAGTGTATTGGGATTTCTTTTTTTTTTTAAATTGTCTAGTCACACCATTCAGTACAGGTTTTTATTGTTATTCAAATGAAGTTTATCTTTTCAAAATATATACATTTTTGTTGTTGCTTGTAGCATTTATTGCCAATTTGAAAAATGTATGATCTAGGGCTTTACTTATTAAATTTGCTGGAGGATGTTTAAGAAATGCAACAGACAATGCATTAACGATTCAACCAACAGTATATTGATAAGCAAGTTGCTAGAACAGAAATGTAGGCTAGAAAAAATATAAGATTTTTAAGATAAAGCTAACAATACATTTAAAGTAATTATTGTAGAGGAATGGGATCACTTCTGAATGGACATTACAGTTTTTACATAGTTGAGTCTGCCATCATGTTTTGTACATATCAACTGTTGTCACGGCTACACATTTTCTTGTCTGTCTGAGAAGATGGCCAAAGTTTTAATACTACTTATTTTTAAATGAGAGAAGCAAATAAATTGATGTCAAATGTGGAATGCTAGTCATTTTTATTAAGGTTGAAAATGCAAACTTGTTCACGCTTTAATTTTTAAGTTTTGATCTTTGGATGAATGAATGGATATTTATTAGTAAAATTATACATCAATTTTAGAACATGTTAAAATAAAATGGTTGCTGTTTCAAATTCAGCTTATCCAAATCTTTTTCCTCATTAAACATATTTTCTAGTATTTTTTTTTTTTTTAAAAACGAAATCTATGGAAATTTTCCTAGGGTACTTAATTTAATTTTAAAAAAAATATTTTTTTTGTTAGTGGTGTTTACAAAATGAATAGGTTTATAAGAGAAAACTGTTAACTATAGTTTTTGTGTGGACGGTGGCTGTTTGAATAAGAGAAAAATAACAAATTTTGCTAGCATTAAGCTCAATACAAGAATGTATATATGTCATTTAAATAGTTATCTTCTAGCCATTGTATAATTCAAAAACATTCAGATTTCCAAACAGTATGATCACCATGGTAAAATTATTGAATGTGCAATGTCATGTAATTATATATAAATATATATATATATGGATATTCTCATTCAATAAGACAGGAATGTACATATTTATAGTCCTGGATATTGAATTTATTTCTCCCCTCCATTCATTCTGTCTTTTGTAATATAATTTTTCAATTGGTTGTAATTTAGAAGACCATAGGCTTTTTTAAAAAAAATAATTTTGTTAAAAACATCCATCTCATCATTAGCCACTTGTGTCTTAGCTTATTTTCATTTACTATTGAAAGTTAAAGCATTTTATTCATTTTCACCTCCACACTGTTGGCATTTTTCATGATCATTTTCAAAATTATCACAATGAACTTTTTTTTTTTTTGTTCCATCATGAATTGAAACAAACACTGCCTCACTCGGTCTTTTTTTAAGATAATGAACTTAAAAACATTTAAATTAAGATCTGACATTTCAGTATTTTAAACGGTTACAGAGATCTTAAACTTGTTTGTAAATATGTACATTTTTATACACGCGATCTGCTCTATAATCTATACAAGAGATTACCCATCCACAGATGTTGAAATTACTGGTATTTTCTTTGTTTTGCTCACTCTCCTAATGGTCAGTGGTCAGTTTGTAAATTTCAACTCAAAATGTTTTATAGTAAAAGGCTAGAATTTGTTTTAACTTAAACAATATTTTTTAAGAGAACATGCAAATATTTTGATTAATTACTTACTACTATAGGTTTGTAAATGGAAAGGTCAATTTGTTACAACTCTTTGCTACTCTGTGGAAAGGTCAATTTGTTACAACTCTTTGCTACTCTGTGGAAAGGTCAATTTGTTACAACTCTTTGCTACTCTGTTTTCTAATCAGATTTCATCTATTAATCTTTATGCTTAAAGATTAATCCTTGAGCATATTGGAGAATGATAACGCATATTTGAGAAATCAGTGAAACATTTTTCATTGATAGTCTTGACATTTCAACAGAAAAAAACACCATCACCAATGTTACTGATTCTTGAAATTAATTTTTAAATGGTAGTGACAGAGTTTCGAAACCATTCTTCACCACTTGAGCCTAAAGGTTTTATTGAAAAATTCCAACTATTAATATTGACCAATCATTGTAATCACGGATGATCCCATCCGTGATTACAATGATTGGTCAATATTAATAGTTGGAATTTTTTATTTTTTTTTTATTGAAAAATTCCAACTATTAATATTGACCAATCATTCTAATCATGGATGGGATCATCGCATTTCTCCCATGAAATCCTGGCCTATTGAGTTAGGCAATGGAAGTTCACTGTCAGCATCTGTGGTGCATTATGTTCTTGGACATTTTTAAATCGGTTAACTTTTTAATGTACATGTAGATATGAGTACGAATTTTAATGTGCTTGTATTAAACTTGATATCACGGTATCGACAGCTTTGTTGATTTCATTTTACATTGTTGAAATTACTGTTACTATCATGCTCATTTTTATACATACTCTTACAAACCGCACATAAAATAATATAAACATGTCATTTAATTGGATGAAATCGTTGAATGATAACTTGTGAATTTAATATACATCTGAATGAAAGGTAACTGACTTTCAAAAATTAATTAATCTTTTAATCCTGAATCCTAGCTGCAGTTTTACTTTTAACTAGTTTTTTTGCAAGCCCATTTAAAAAAAAGACCTACAACATACAGACTTAACCCCCCCCCCCAAAAAAAAAAAATTAATAAATAAACATTTCATTTTGTCTAAATATGTATAGTTGGAAGTATTCCCTGTCTAAAGTGTCTATAGTCTATGGTAAATGCAAAACCTACCCCATTCATTTTTTTCTTTCCAATCATTTTATAAATACAAAGCTATGCTTGTACTAGTTTTGTATTCTTCACCTTGAAACTTATTTTCAAGAAAAGCCAAGAGGATAAAAATGCTACAGCTATATAATTTTTATTATAACTTATTTTTCTCTCTACCCTCATGCAACCCATATTAAGTTGTTAAAGAGTTGTTACAAAGTCTATTGCGGGGACCTAACATTTTTTTTTACATGTATATCAATTGGAAAGAAGATTTTGAGATCTTGTATATATTAATATTTATTATTTAACATGTTACACATTTCACACACACGCATGGTGTCTCAGTAAAAAAAAATATTGTCATTAAAAAAAAAAGGTGGGGAGGGATGATGATTGTCAGAACAGTATTAAAAAAAAAGTGGATGGGTTACCAAAGGTAATAAAGTACCATACAATGGTTCAGTACGGTAGCTGTACATTCTAGTTGCCTCATCTATAAGAGTTCAACCCAGTACACCTCCACCGCATACCCTTGTCACGCACCTGCAATGTAATTAATTAATTCTAGAAATATCCCGTCAAATAATGGGGGAGACGATGCGAAAGCTTTTTCTCTCTTACAACATGTACCCCAAAGATTCAAATCAATACAGACATAACTTTATTACGTTTTTTTTTTTTAAAATTTAGTTAATAAGTATTTAAAATATAGTCTAGTCTGCCGCAATCATTAAAACATAAAACTAATTTTTTTTTTATCAACATTTCGCTGTGGGGGTGGGGGACAGAGAACTAGAGAAGTTGATACTTGTGAGAGGCATGTAAGAGCAATGCATCAATCGATAAATTATTTATTAATAATATTAAATAAGAAGTGACGTATGCACTAAGAAAGCTGACCACGGACGGAGCTCTGTCATGAGAAAGTCATGAGAAAAGGCGAACATTTTAGGCTATTGCCGAGAACTTTGTTGGAAAAGGGTGGTAATATCATCCTCCCGCCCCAGGCTGATATTATGGATGGAAAACCGACTAGGGGCAGTCCATAAAGTAGGTCACGCTATTTTTTTAACAATTTTTACTCTCCCTGTCACAAACTGTCACAAATCTCGGACGCCCCCGCCCCCTAAGGTCCGTCACACTTTCGAGCAAAATATTTTTTTCCTTAACAAAATAATTAAAAGTTAATAGAAAACACCGTGACGTCACTCTTGGCTTCACACACACACACACCCCCCCCCCTGTCACTAACTATCACCTATGGAGCGTGACGTACTTTTTGGACTGCCCCTTATAGACAAGGCATTACTATGAAAGCATGTTAAATATGTAACACGGAGAAGTCAATGAGGTTAACGGTCTACCACAAGGAGTGCCAGACACACTGGTCAGCCAACTAAAACTTAAAATAGAAATGATTTTTTAAAAAAACCATGNGAAAGAGCCTCATCGTGGGCCCACATCACGGGGGGGGAACGCAACATAACAAGAAAAAAGGGTATATATAAAGAGAACCAGCGGCGCCCCCCCCCCCCCCGCGTGAAGAGGCCAGAACTAGTAAACCTAGTAGAAAATCAACTGTATACAGACATTTTGAGTCTCTAGTTCAAATGACTGCTGGAGATATTAACTGTAAAAATGAACATGCATTCACTTTATAATCAACAAAACCAAACGAGAAATACTAAGGTTTGAAATAAATAGTCATATTAATTACATCAATAAATAATTTTTAAATAGTTAAATCTATGTCAAAAGTATTTTTAAAAAAAACACAAAAAAACATGCATAATTAAAAATATTGAGGGATTTCAAAAATATATAGAAAATCTACATGTGTTACATGTGTGAGCATGTCAGGCTAAAATAGCATCAAATCTTTTTTTTTTTCAGCCGATTTTAAAATTTAAGTCAAGTGGTTAGAGGTTATATTTTTCAAAATAAATATTTCGTCAGACACCTTTAATAATAAAAACAACAATAATAATGAAATAAATAATAAAAATAAACCTCTCGATGACGTTATTAATACGTAGTTACGTAAAAGACGTTTGATGATCATATTCATATTCATAAATTTTTAAAATGATAAACGGTCACTCCAGAGGCGTCACTAGGGTTGGTGTCACCCGGGGCGGCCCGCCCCCACCACACCCCCTAGTCACGACATTGGGTCATTCACATCGTTGGAATATGTTAATTTATTTGGGGGGGAGGGGGGGAGTTATTAATTTAAAAAAAACAAACTAATTTCTCAAAAGTTTTATATTTATATTGTATGATTCTGTGATAAATGGTATATGATATATGGCCGTTCCTGGTTACATTCAGGCTTCGGTAAGTGATGATGGCGCTATAAAAAAGTTTTTGTTTGTTAGTTGTTGAGAATGTTTGCTTGTTTTTCCGAATAAATAATAAGCCTATAAAGGCTTAATGTATTGGTTAATTTGTAATTATAAAACTAATTAACTTTAAAACAAGCAACAACAACAACAAAAAAAAAAACTTCCCGTAGTCTACTCATTCACTGGCATTCTATGAAAATGAGAACCACCTATTGCATTTTACGTCAACTTTGCATTTTAGGGATTTAAACAAATGGTTCAAAAGGACTGGTACGACATTGGGTGATCCCTAGTATAGTCTAAACTACTCAGGCCCAGGTCTTTAGAAATTTTACACGCTTAAAAATTAAACAAATAAAATAAGAACTCGATTTCAGGGGGCTTGACCTAGTTTCAACATATCATTCGTTTCATTGTAGTTGTCCACCTTGATTTGAAATAACACAACAAATTCACGTGATCCACTGGCGGATTTTCACGAACTCTCGAGGCTACAGCTATAGGTCAAGTGCGGGTTACATTTTGCGTCATTCGCGAGACGAGCCGGTAGGTACAGATCTGTTAGTGAGGATTACAAAAGGTAAGAGTTTGGATTTACTTACCATAATTCTATTCGATAGTTGTAATTATTTCTTTACATAATTCTGAGAGCCTTTTGATGTTGAAATCTCTTTAGTCCACGTATCTATTACTATTATTATTATCTATCGAGCCGAAGACCTTCTCGTTTAATAATTAGACTTAAGTTTATTAAGTTTTAATTTTAAGACTAACTACTAAATACTAAATGACTCAAAGTTAAAACTAAAGTCCCCTTTTTAAAATTTACACTCACATGTCATAACCTAATAAAGCGTCATTATTAAGTAACTGATTTCATTTCATGCACTTCTTGTAAATCTTGTTTTTTAAAATTGTGAATTAATAGTTATTAGTTCTTAATGATTGCTCGTCAGTAGTAATTGCTGACTGTACTGCTGTAGTGTGACAACTAAGGACTAAACATAAAGATTAAAAGGCTAATGATTCTTCATGATAACTTACCATACCCATGCAAATGAAAACATCATTCATTATTGATTATTGGTTTTCGTTTCTGACAAATGATTAATTTAAAGACTAAAAATAAAGATCATTCCTTTTAGACTTAGACTTAGTCATAGTCATAGTCAGCAATTTCAAGTTTCAGACATTGACCTGGCTTTTGGACAGTATATAGTATAGTAGTATAGTAGTAATTAGTAATAGAATTACAGAGTAGAGGCTTTACCAACTTTGAGAGAGGCACAGGACCACCAGGGCTTTAGGCCTAGGCCTGGCTCAAAGCTAGTTATGGTCAGGTCAGGTTATTCTTGGACATGGTATGGGCTGAGGTCAGTCTTGGGACAGGAGGTCAGTCTTCAGTCATATCTTAGCCTCAATATGCCTTGGCCTTGGGCTTAGGCCTTGGCTTTTATTTTGGGAATTGACTAAGGATGTGATTTTGATCTTATCTTATACATAACAGATGCTCCCTCTAAACAGAACTGTAGCTTGATTCATGATGAATGTTTGTCCATTGTTAGCCAACCTAACAGACTATCACTATTATTTCTGGTGCCTGAACCATCCACTAGGTCCACTAGCCTTAAATTACATAAAATTGATATAATAAATATAAGGTACTTAGTACTAAGCACTATTTATAATGTTTAATTTAATTTATAAAACATTTTTATTCAATTCAAGTAATGACTTTAATTTAGCTGATGGATAAGACCCACATATTCAAATAAATCAAATACAATACTGTAATATTCCTGCAAAAGAAAGATTGTGAAATTTTATATTTATAAAAACAAGTTGATCCATGAAATGAAAATAAGTAAATACGGCCATATTTATTATTATTAATCTTTGTTAATTTGTTATACCCAACCAAACTCTAATGAACTGTTACTTACTAAACCCATTTAACCATGAACTATGCAACCTTGCTACCAACAAACTGACACCTTTAAGACACCCTTGCTACCAGGGGCGAGATAAGACTGTACGGGGCCCCTGGCTGCAATAAAACGGAGGCCCTATCCAGCCAGCGTCCCTTTAAATAAAATGATAGCTAGCAGCTAACAAGATTGTATATAAATAGTCCTTTGGTTCCTTGATCATGCTTTGGGAACGGCTTTCCCAACCAAAAATAATAATCATGAAAAAAAAACGAACACAAAGAAATAACTGTTTAAAGTCTTTGCTTGTATATTAAAATTGAGTGTAAAAAGAAAAAGAGAAAAAAAATATTCCATTCCTGAGAATCGATTCTGACATCGCATGCACCACAAGTTTAAACTCTCCCACAAGGCCAGCCTATCTAAACATGGCAAATTTTAAAAATATAAACAATAATTTATATATGTTCTCTTAGTGAGCAATTCAAATCAAGTTTTTCGTTTAAGACTATCTGGTCTGAAGTCTGAATAGAGATCAGATTAATAGATGAGATTTATTAATTTATTTGATTTAATATTTAATAAGGATTGGTGCAAACATTTTTATACTTTTATTTATAAAAAGTAAAAAGTTTGGGGGCCCCAAACCACTGTGGGCCCCTGGCTATAGCCCGTTCAGTTCCCCCCCCCCCCTTAATCCGCTATAGCTTGCTATTAACAAACTGACACCTTTAAGACACCCTTGCTACCAATAAACTGACACCTTTAAGACACCCTTGCTACCAATAAACTGACACCTTTATAGCACCCTTGCTACCAATAAACTGACACCTTTAAGACACCCTTGCTACCAATAAACTGACACCTTTAAGACACCCTTGCTACCAATAAACTGACACCTTTAAGACACCCTTGCTATTCATCACACACCATACATCTAAGAGAAACTGTTTGGAATCCTGACTCCCATCATACACTCCCCGTTGAAACTTTGGTTTGGTCTGACCCTGACTCCCATCATACACTCCCCGTTGAAACTTTGGTTTGGTCTGACCCTGAATTCCATCATAATCACCATGTAGATGATCCGCCGACCAGAACACCCTGACACTTTAAAACCAACTCACTTCTTAACACTTGATTTCATTTTGACTGCATTCAGACTTAAATTGTTTGTTACCATTAATTACTTTCCGGAAATTACTCTCCAAATCTACAAATCATTAAGAACCAATTTCCATGATTTCTTTTTACAAATCTTCTGAAATTATTTGATGTTACAATTTTATCAACAAGATTTGAGTGAGAAAATCCTGTCTATATTTGATGTTTTAAAATCCTGTCTATATTTGATGTTTTAAAATCCTGTCTATATTTGATGTTTTAAAATCCTGTCTATATTTGTTTTCAAATAACCCAGAGTTTTCATTTGATAAGAGTATTGTGAATGAAGTGACTTGTTACCAATAAAATATGAACCCATGGAATGGTTGAAGTGATAGCCAATAAAATATGAACTCATGGAATGGTTGAAGTGATAGCCAATAAAATATGAACCCATGGAATGGTTGAAGTGATAGCCAATAAAATATGAACCCATGGAATGGTTGAAGTGATAGCCAATTTGAAAACTAATATACATTCCTTGTCTTTGACTTCCATCCTCTCAAAAGATCTAAAGTAAAATAAAGAACATTTAAATACACTTGCCTAGATTAAGTAAGTCACATCATGTTGTTGTTGTTGTTTTAAACACACATTTCTTCAGTTTTCATCACACAAATGGATTTATCTCATTACTAAATAAAAATTCCATGTGGAAATATACCTACACATTTGCAATGAATTTTTCACATTTTGAGTAACAAAGAAACAATGGAGAGCAACAAAATTTGTCATGCTGATTAAAAAATAAATGATTAGTGGAAAGATAGATTTAAAAAATGTGATAATCCCTCTAACTCAAAATCTTTTTTTAAAATATATTTTAAAAAAATATAAAAAATTACATTTTTTTTAGTGTGGTAGTTTGTTGAAAAAGACTTACTTTACCAATGATGGATTTAAGAGACAGTTCAGTAATATTAGTATACATTTTTAATTTGTTCAGAATGGTGGGTCTTGCATACATATTACATGAAAGTTTCTGGTTAAATACTTTTTTTTTTATTGAACAGCATACTGTATAAAAAATGTCAATTGTATTATGTGATTTCCTTTGAAAATTTGGAATTGTTGAACATTTAAAACAAATAATTGTGATGTGTAAGGTTGAGTTGAACATTATATAATATATTAGTATCTTATATTTGAAGACCATCCTTAAGGCTATTTAATTTAATTATGATGCAACTATTAAATTGTGTGAGATTAATTTATAAAAAAAAATATTACTTAACCAAGAATTTTGAAAATATTTCTATTGCTGACCGCAAATATACACAAATCAAATAATGAAAATCAATGGATCAAGTCTTTTATCTTACATTCTAAATACATGGTAAACACTTATTAAAAGTCGTACCAGGTATAAAACGAAATATTTAAAGGTATGTTCGGTCTCGACACATCCGGTTTCTTTCTACTAATCACTGTCGCAGTTTTATTTCCTAGAATTATAAGCCAGCAAATCTCATCCGGTTTGGTGTTAAGAATATTTTTTTTATTGAATAAAGAGAAATTTTAGAAGATACATTTTATTGTAAACTTTTAATATTTAATTATACTGATGACACTTGAAGTAGCATAAATAGTAATACTTTCAATATCAAACAGCTTGTGTGAGTTTTGACGTTTTTATCTATATTGACGAATAATGTATGTTTTGTGCAGGATATTAACTAATACTAATAACTATTATAATTATTCACCTATTTCACGACATATCTTAATACTTAATGCATACGGGGAATACCGAGTAATTACCTTGGTTTAAATGGTTTGAATGATTCGGTAAAATATGTGTTGGATTTATGTAAACAAATACAAAGTTGTCCCCCCCCCCCTCCGGGCATTCTTTAAAAAAAAAATGCATTGTCACCATTGGGGTTATTTGGTGTTAGTGTACAGGTAGCGGTTTCTATTTTTAGTTCAGCTCTAGGAACCAGGAAATGAAAGTCAGTCGCAGGAGAAGAAATCCTGGGGGCGGCGCTGATATGAAGCTGTCTTATATTTCAGGATACTCCTGTTAAGTTTCCGTAACGGATTTCGACATGGAACGTCTCAATGAGACTAACATTAATTTCCGTACGCATCCTCATTGAAATGAATGCGACGCTATGATCTGTAGTTCTAAATTTGTACGTCCGGTTTCTGTTTGACATTCTGAGTATGCATTGGATCTTTTTATTTTATTAATTTTTTTTTAAAAGTTGTCATTGCGGATTTCTTTGTTTTAATATTCATTATCACCTGTAGTCCCATCTGGGGCATTGGCCACGAACAAAGGCTCCCCAGGCATCCCGGTCCTGCGCCTCTCTCTGTCCCCAGCTGTGCCCGCTCTTTTTGAAATCTGCCTCAAGTCCAGGTCATTTTGGGTCGACCTCTTTTCCTCTTGCCCTGGAGGTTCAATGTAAGGCCTTATCTCACAATGCTGGATGTAGGCTTTCTGAGGGCTTATCTCACAATGCTGGATGTAGGCTTTCTGAGGGCTTGTCTCACAATGCTGGATGTAGGCTTTCTGAGGGCTTGTCTCACAATGCTGGATGTAGGCTTTCTGAGGGCTTGTCTCACAATTCTGGATGTAGGCTTTCTGAGGATGTGGCCAATCCATGACCACCTGGGCTTGCGTAATAGCTCCTCCAATGGCTCTTGTGTACATTGCCTGAGGTCCTTGTTGGTGACGACGTTTAATATTAGGATGCAATATTCTTTTTTGAAACAATTAAAACGCATTTCTTAATTTCATCAAGAAAATATTTTATTCAGACCTCAGGAATGTTAAGTTTTGTGGAAGCGCTCATGAAAACTTTAGTGAGTACGCGATGAGGGACTGGCAAGTACTGGCAACAACATAAAATCCTATCGAACTTCATTAATTTAATAGTGATTTAGTTTAAATTTAAAATCTTTAGCAAAAGCTTCATGAAAGCAGTGTTGCTTTTTAAAAATCAATGGAAAAGTCTGGAGGGGGGTGGGGAACTAACAAAAATAAAAGCTGGGTGCTAAGACTAAGAGAACAAATGGAAAAGGCGTAAACAATGTAAGGGTTAGCCTGACAGGACGTTTTGTTACGTCCTGTCAGGCTAACCCTTATCCTGTTTGTCTTATCCATTTACTTTTTTTATAAGCCCGATTGCAGTCTCACCCCTCATTTTGTTTAAGACTAAGATCATTTTCTAACCTCACTTTTAACACATTTTTGTCATGCATGTTCTACAAGTCAAGTTTGCATTGCTGAGGACGAGCGGGCAAAATATTTATAAAGAAAAAAAAGAAAATTACTTTGAAATTTTTTTTGTCTCGGTACTACTCGGTAGTTGTAATTTTCAAAGTTCCCTACAAATATGAGACGACCAGGTAGGTCGTGAAATCATCTCTTCATTAACTTCACACTCATTTGTCTATTTAAGAATGTTGCTTTCTCATCATTTAGATTTATGATTTTTTAAAAAAAGTTAATGGAAATACTGAAAAGTATTTTTTTTTTTTTAATTTTTTTTTATAGTAGTATTGATGTATTAAGGGAAAAAGTTTCACGAGTATATCTGTTTGGTTGACCATTGGCCGGAAGACTGTTTTCAAACAAAATTTTATAATTTATTAATTAAAAAAAAAAATTCCAGTCTGTATGTTGTGAAATAAATGTGCGATCCAGCTGGCAGCGCAATGTAGTGGGAAATAGGGGTCCGTGGACGCTACATTTTAGAATCGGTGAGCTAAGTATTGACGTCTCCAGCGTTCTATTTGATAACCGCTCTGTTTCTTGTAACTGCATCAGTTGGGCATTTCCGCTCAAGACCAAGGCGGTGAAATCGTAAGCATAGCTGTGTCATTTCGTTACCATGGCGACCACTGTCAACTCCGCCGACGTCTGTGTTTTTCCTTTCCTTGATAGAAATCTTGACGCTGTCAACATTGGAGTTACCTTCCGTGGTTTGTTTGATGTTTAATTCCCTTTGTTTGGAGGAGTGAACTTGACTGCTCATTTCTACAAGTTTCGTGTTATCTTCAAACAACTCGGGCCATTTGAGCTTCTAGTGGTTGAACACAACGGATGTGAGACATTTCTTGATGACGTGTGACCTGATTGGCTGGGCTGTGTACTGTGACGTCACATCCCCGTGTAAAATGTGGTGCGATCAAGACCATCATCGGGGGGGGGGGGGGG